>PVJI01010838.1:0-58596 GCA_004026765.1 Micronycteris hirsuta | reverse complement strand
GGGGAGGGGAGAGGATGCAAATAACTGTAATTGAACAACAATAAAGTAATTATTTATAAAAAAATGTTGTGTGTGATGATGGTTGCACGACAGTGTGGATATATTTAATATCACTAAACTGTACACTTAAAATGATTCACATGGTATATTTCATGCTAAGTGTATTTTACCACATGTGCAGGGGGTGGGGGGAGGCTAAAACCTTGCTTTTGTGACCCATACACAGAAAAGAACACAAAATCTCGATACAACAGAGAATTACTTTTACTGCTATCAGACTTCAAAGAAGGAAAGGCCAGGCTGGAATGAGGAGGGAAGCCTGGACAAGGAGAAAGCAATTGAGCTGAGCCTTATAGAAGATGAGAGAAACCTGGGACTCAGTAAAAATGGAGAGAATTTGATCTTCTTCATGACATCTTGGAAGGATCAGTGTTAGATTTACTAGTTTTTCTCTGTTAGTGTTCTGTTCACTATTTTCATTTTACTACTCAGTAATTTTTTTCAGGGACCCAGACTCACAAAAGGTGAATAACAAGACGCTAGTCCCTATATATGGTTCCAGGCACGCTGGTGAGTAGTGGGATGGTAGCTGAGAAAGAACAGTTCTGTATACTCTTCATCTATAGACTCCAGATGTTATTTCACCACACTTGCTTTTCTCAGTTTTCTCTCTTTTATAAATCTGTGCTTATATACAGTATACATATACGTTTTACCTCTAAATGCATATTTCCTACAACCACAGTACAACTATCCAAGTCAATACATGAACATTGGTGTCAGAGGTTGCTCCGCAGGAGACACAGGGGCCAGCCCAGAGTTGGGCCCTGCAGCCTTGGTGAGAGCACCAACGCAGAGGTCATAATGTAGGGCTGGACCACCACCTGCTGCTCTGGGGAGCCACCTACCTGGCCACACTCCAGGTACTGACTTCAGATCACAGCACCAACTTGGCTCCAAATGCGACTTCAATGACCACCAACAGGACAGTCCTGACACCTTTGACGACCCTCCTGCCGGTCACCACTCTAGCACCAGAAAACTGTGAAAGCCACAACAGCTGTGTGTCCTGTGTTAATGCTAGCAATGCTATTGCTAATACTACCTGCTTTTGGATGGAATTTGAAGAAGGTAAAAGCTCCTATTCATATAATTCAACAGTTAGTAATTGCTGACTGGTGAATGGTACAGATTTCTGTTCTGTGCCCACTTACGCTTCATTGCTAACCAATTCTACAGCTAAAACCACAATTATGCCTTCTCTTCTACAGCTACTATGCCAAGTACAACTAATAGAACTTTAACTCCACAACTTCACAACTTATGTGGAAATTTACCTCTGATGTAGCCAGTTTTATTGGAGGAATCGTCCTTGTCTTGGGCATGCAGGTTTTACTTTTCTTTCCCTATCAGTTTTACAAAATGATAGAACCAAACTATCACACTCTATAAACAGACCCATTAGATTAAGAAAGACTGGTGTGTAACTCACTGAAACCAAATAAAAGACGCTATTCCGGGATCTTGAAATTTTCAAAGTATGAATACAGGATATTTTAGAGCATAGTCCTTGGAGAAAAATCATTTAAATAATTTTGCTCAATAGTAATATTTAAAATATTCTGCATGAATCCTTGTACTTGTCTTATTTTAAGCCATTTTTAATGGCTGCTGCTGTGGGATTGTGTTCTCTTTTCTTGATATACAAGTGTAACTTTGAAAGTGATGGAAAACATTGTCCAATGCAGACAACCTCATGACACTTCTGGCAGTTAAATTTAGTTATTTTAAAGCCTGAAACTGCATTATTTTCATGCTGATGCAGGATGTAGTTAAGTGTTTAAAATTCTGAAGAAAGTGCCAAATGAGCATCACTTCAGAGGATTTTTTACTATTATTTCAAAAATGAAATAAATTTATAAATTTGATATCTATACAGTAAAATGCAGACACTGCTATATTTAGAAATACCTATTTTAGTTCACCAAAAACTGTAAAACTAATTTGCATTATGTACCAAACTGGTTTTTAATACTGTATAGCATCCCATTTTGTAAATGTACAATAGCTTTTTGATCCACTCATTTACTGATGGTCACTTAGGTTGCTCCCACCACTTGGCTACTGTAAATTCTGCTGCTATGAACATTGGGATGCATAGGTTCTTTTGGATTGGTGTTTCAGGATTCTTAGGATATAATCCTAGCAATGGAATTTCAGGGTCAAAAGTCAGTTCCATTTTTAGTTTTCTGAGGAAATTCCCTACTGTTTCCCACAGTGGCTGCACCAGTCTGCATTCCCACCAACAGTGCACTAGGGTTCCCTTTTCTCCACAACCTCTCCAGCACTTGTTGTTTGTTGATTTGTTTATGATGGCCACTCTCAATGCTGTGAAATGGTTTCTCATTGTGGTTTTAATTTGCATCTTTCATATGTATCTGAGCCCTCTGTATGTCTGTCCTCCTTGGAGCACATTTTTTAATTGGGTTGCTTGTCTTCTTAGACTGGAGTCATGTGAGTTTTTTATATATTTTGGAGATCAAACCCTTGTCTGAGGTATCATTGGCAAATATATTATTGCATATGATTGGTTCCCTTTTCATTTGTTGATGTTTCCTTTAACCATGTTTTTTAGTTTGATGTACTCCCATTTGTTTATTCTTTCCTTTATATCCCTTACCCTAGGAGATATATTGGTAAAAATATTGCTGCATGGACTATCTGAGATTTTCCTGTCTATGTTCTCCTCTAGGACTTTTATGGTGTCACAACTTATATTTAAGTCTTTTATCCACCTTGAATTCATTTCTGTGCATGGTGTAAGTTGGTGATCGAGTTTCATTTTTTTGCATGTAGCTGTCCAAAGATCCCAACACCATTGGTTGAAGAGGCTATTTTTACTCCATTTTATGCTTCTGTCCCATTTGTTGAATATTAACTGACTATATTGACATGGGTTTATTTCTGGGCTGTCTATTCTGTTCCATTGATCTATGTGTCTGTTCTCCTGCTAGTACCAGACTGTTCTGATCACCGTGGCCTTGTAATAATATAGTTTCATATCAGGTATTATGATCCCTCCTGCCTTGCTCTTCTTTCTAAAATTGCTGCAGCTATTTGCGGTCATTTTTGGTTCCATATAAATTTTTAAAATGTTTGTTCTATATCTGTGAAATATAGCATTGGTATTTTAATAGGGACTGTGTTGAATCTATAGGTTGCTTTGGGTAATATGGATATTTTATGATGTCAATTCTTCCAAGTCATGAACACTGTACATGCTTCCATTTGTTTGTGTCTTCCTTGATTTTTTTCTTCAGCGTTGTGTAGTTTTCTGAGTACAGGACTTTTACTTCCTTGGTTAAATTTATTCCTAAGTATTTTATTTCTCTTGTTGCTATAGTAAATGGGATTTTTTCCCTAATTTCTGTTTCTGATATTTCATTGTTGGTGTACAAAAGTGCCTTTGATTTCTGAATGTTGATTTTGTATCCCACCATTTTTCCAAATTCATTCGTTAAGTCCAGTAGTGTTTTGGTAGAGTCTGTTGGATTTTCTATGTACACTATCATGTCATCGGCAAACAGTGACAGCTTTAGTTCCTCCTTTCCAATTTGGATGCCTTTTATTTCTTTTTCTGTCTCATCACTGTGGAAAGAACTTCATATACTATGTTGAATAGAAGTAGTTAAAATCGACAGGCTTGATTTGCACCTGATCTTAGGGGGGAAGGTTTTAGTTTTTTCCCATTGAGTATAATATTGGCTGTAGATTCCTCATATATGGCCTTTGTTATATTGAAGTATGCTTCCTCTATTCCCACTTTGCTAAGTGTTTTCATCATAAATGGGTGTTGTATTTTATCCAATGCTTTTTCAGCATATATTGGTATAATGTGGTTTGTCTCTTTTTTATTGTTTATATGATGTATTACATTTATTAATTTGTGTGCATTGTACCATCCTTACATCCTTGGTATGAATCCCACTTGATCATGGTGTATGATCTTTTAAATGTTTTGCAGGATCCAGTTTGCCAGTATTTTGTTGAGGATTTTAGGACCTATGTCTCATCATTTTTAAAAAGAGCAGCCACTTATTCTGTAAAATGTCCCATAATTTTGGTTTATCTGACACTTAGTCATTATTGGGTTGAAATTCTACATTTTGGACAGGAATCCCACAGAAGTTATCTGGTGTCTCAGTGACTCATCTTAGAAGACACAGGACCTTGCTGAGTTAATCACCCAAGCAAACCCAATTAAAAAATCAGTAAAGGACTTGAACAGACACTTCTCCAAGGAGGACATAGAGAGGGCCCAGAGACATATGAGAAGATGCTCTGTATCACTAGCTATCATAGAAATGCAAATTAAAACCACAATGAGATACCACCTCACACCAGTCAGAATGGCCATCATAAACAAAGCAACAAACAACAAGTGTTGGAGAGGTTGTGGAGAAAAAGGAACCCTAGTGTACTGTTGGTGGGATGGCAGACTGGTACCACTGCTATGGAAAACAGTATGGAATTTCCTCAGAAAACAAAAAATGGAACTGCCTTTTGACCCTGCAATTTCACTGCTAGGATTATACCCTAAGAGCCCTGAAACACCAATCCAAAAGAACCTATGCACCCCAATGTTCATAGCAGCACAATTTACATCAATCAAGTGCCCATCGGTAAATGAATGGATCAGAAAACTATGGTACATTTACACAATGAAATTCTATGCAGTCGAAAGAAAGAAGGAGCTCCTACTCTTTGTGACAGCATGGATGGAACTGGAAAGCATTATGCTAAGTGAAATGAGCCAGACAGTGAAAGAAAAATACCATATGATCTCACCTTTAACAGGAACCTAATCAACAAAATGAACAAGTGAGCAAAATATACCAAAGACATTGAAGTTGAGAACAGGCTGACAGTGACCAGAGGGGAGGGGATTATAGGGGAAAAGGGTGAAGGGTTTTCAGGAACAATTATAAAGGACACATGGACAATAACAAGGGGGGGGGGTGGAAACAGGGGAGGGAGGTGGGGAGGGTTGGGGTGCTGGGGATCAGTGAGGGGAAAAGGCAGAAAACTGTGCTTGAACAATAAAAAAAGTTTTGTTTTTTTTTTTAAAAGGATTCTTTATAAACTATCCTCCTCCTTCAATTGACAGCTTCTCTAAAGGGAGAGACTGCTTTTAAAAGTTTCTCATTTACCACTTAAACCAAAATAAGTAGAATTTGTATTTGGGGGTTCTATGACAATTATTAAAAAATTTGTTATAGATTTAACATTAGTTTTCTCAGTGGAAAGAAATCCCCTTTATATTAAAAATTTGTATTAGGATAGAATAGGCTACGCTACAGTAACAAATAAATCCCACAAATCTTACTTAACATAATAATGGTTAATTTACTTTTCACTCACAGTTAAATGCAGGTTGGGCAGCCATCCTTGCTCTTAAAGCTATGTTATCTGAAGTTCATGGCCTCCAAGGTCAGGGAATGAGAAAAATGAAGGAGGTGCAAATGCTTTCATCTGCCTCAACCTGAAAATGATACATAATGCTTTTGCTCCTATTTCAGGAGCCCAGAAAAAAACTGCTAAGAAGCTGGGGGTATAGAAAATACCATGGATATTTACTGAACACCAACAATCTCTCCAGAGTATATTATTTTGTAATTTCAAATTGTTAAAATAAGGATGTAAATATGGCTTGGAATTGAGGAAATATGCTATTTAGTATATACCAAAACCCTTTAACACAATAATTTTTAAACATTTTTATCTCATGGCAACATAAACAAATTACTAAAATTCTGTGGCACACCAAAAAATATACCATATTTTTTGCCAATCTGACAGAAAAAAGTAGGTATCATTCTGATTCATTCACAGCAAAGGGCTGTTGTTCTGTTGGCTACTGTCATTTTTTTATTTGACAATCTAAGGGGAAATAAGTCAGTGCCCGTGACTAAATAAGTCAGGTATTGCATATTTTAAAAATTCTTATTGCATACCAGTTGAAAATTGCTGCTTTAACTCAAAAAAAAATTATGGATATTAGCTTCAATGTTCAATAGGCATACAATGCAGTATACAGACCATGTATCACAGAACTGTATACCTGAAACTTATATGACCTTATGAATCAATGACAACCTAATAAATTTAATAATGAAAACATGGGTTCACAGGTAAAGTGTCAACATAAAAAAAGACAGAAAGAAAGAAATTGAGCAAAATTTGGTTTTATATCTAAACTTAGAAACTTAAAAAAAAAATTTGGACATCATAAACAAATCAACAAACAACAAGTGCTGGTGAGGTTGTGGAGAAAAGGGAATCCAAGTACACTGTTGATGGAAATGCAGACTGGTGCAGCCACTGTGAGAAACAGTATGGAATTTCCTCAGAAAACTAAAAATGGAACTGCCTTTTGACCTTGCAGTTCCACTACTGGGATTGTACCCTAAAAATCCTGAAAGACCAATTCAAAAGAACCTATGTACCCCAATGTTCTAGAAGTACAATTTACAATAACGAAGTGCTAGAAGAAATCTAAGTGTTCATCAGTAAATAAGTGGATCAAAAAATGATGGTATATTTTCACAAAGGAATACTATACAGCAGAAAGAAAGAAGGAACTCCTACCCTTCATGACAGCATGGATGGAAATGAAGAGCATTATGGTAAGTGAAATAAGCCAGACGGTGAAAGACAAATACCATATGTTCTCACCTCTAAGTGGAACCTAATCAACAAAACAATCAAGAAAATAGAACCAAAGATTTTGAAATAAAGAACAAATTGTCAGTAACCAGAGGGAAGGGGAGAGGAGTAATGCAGAAAAGAAAGGGAAGGGTTGTCAAGGAACATGTATAAAAGACCCATGAACAAGGCCAAAGGTAGGTAGGATTGAGGGTGGGAGGTAGGGGTTGGTGGGGTGAAGGAGAGTGATGGGGGGGAATGGAGACAACTGTACTTAAACAACAATAAAAAATAAGAAATAAAAAATAAATGATAAATAGAAAAAAATAAAATAAAATTTACCAAAAATAATTTTTGGACATATGTTATATTGTTTTAGCTTTTTTCAACTGGCATGCAGCTCGTAAGCTGATAAACTCATGGTCAGCAAAATTGTAAAACTGGACTTTCTCAAGGACCTTGTGTGTTTGCAGTGAAATATCTGCCTTTTGCAAGCAAAGTTTCCTCTTTGCAGACATTCACAGCCATGCAAGAACTGTTTCTAAAATCATGTCATTTTGTCAAGCATGCTGTTATAATGAAGTCCCTTTCTAAGAACTCGCCTTCTGACGTGAATATAGAATGACCTCACACAAATGGAATTTTAGTTGATTTAAGAGGCAACCAATCCATATTTCTCTCACACATTGATGTTTCTCTGCATTTATTTCTCCCTCCCTTCCTCCTCTCTAAAAGTAAATAAATAAAATATTTTTTAAAAAGAAGCAAATGTAGAAATTTGACTAGAAATTGTCATGAGGCTGTTCCCACAGAAATGAATGTGGTTACCAATAAGAAGCATTCTAAGTCACCAATTGCTCTCCTCGTTTGTGACCTTTCTATGCACTGCTCTCTGAAGGCCTGAGTCACCAGCTAGGCAACTCTCAGAGAACTCCATGTAGACACTGAGAACAGATATCACATTTTTATAAGTCAGTCAATAAGTGTCAGTTTTAGCTTAGGGCATGTCAGGGCTGCAGGAACAGTATAAAATTATTCAGGGTGTGAACCAGGTACAGAACAATAGAAAGAGAAGTCATGTGTTTTTATAGTAGTGATTAATAAGAAAATACACACTTTATTTATCCTGGGGTCATGCCAGCTTGTGGGTAGTATGTGGGTGTGTGAGGCCCTTTGTAGTAAGAACCAACATGAAGGGTAAGCGTGTAGGAATTACCTTCTTCCTTTGACCAAGTAAGGTGGTAAGGTGGATTGCCTACAAGAAAGTCAGTCCAACATGCTTCTTTGTTTTACCTTTCTCTTTAAGGGAGGTCACACACATGAAAAAAACTTTCCTAGATTCACAGTGTCATGGCCTCTAAGATCAATGAACAAATATTTCCACACTTATGGAGTTAAAGGGAGAGGGGACATTTGGCACAAACTCTGTATAGGCAGCACCAATGACACTGGAGAAGCTGCGTAAAATAAGAAAGGGAGGCCAGTCATCAGAGCCAAAGTCTCTATTGTCCTTCAAAAAGGACTTTCATGCCGTCTTCTGGATTCCTCTCAATAGCCCTGTAAACACAAATAGTACAAAAAATGTAAAGGACTACATCATGATCAGACAGCTAGTGGAGTCAAGAACTTGTAGCCACATCTTCACATTCCAAAGCCACTATATCATACTGGATCTCTGTGCTCAGATTTCCTTGTTCTATCACGAAATTGGATGACTCTAAGATCCAGGTAGGGAGGGTAGTGAAGGAGGGCAGCCAGAAGCTAGTTAGGATTTCCCATGTTGGGAAAGAGAGAAGAGGGTGGGACTGGAGAGAACCTATCAGGTGCCCACATCCACTCACCTTCCTTGGATTCTCACCTTGTGCAATACAGACAGTGTTGACTAATCTGGCTTCCAAGAGATCCAGCTACCCAAAACCATGAAAAGTTTTTATTTTATTGATTTGTTTTTCAGTGTATTGGCAACCAATTTGACTTGTGTTCTTTTATTGTTGTTCAAGTACAATTTTCTGCCTTTCCCTCCCACCACTCTTCCCCCTACCCCAGCTATCCCCACCTCTCTCCCCTGATTCCACCCCCCGCCTTGGTTTTGTCCCTGTATCCTTTATAGTAGTTCCTCAAAACCCTGCCCTCCTTCCCCCCATTATCTCCTCCCACTTCCCCTCTGGTTCCTGTCAGATTGTTTTTAATTTCAATGTCTGTGGTTATATTTTGCTTGCTTTTTTGTTTTGATGATTAGTTTTCCTTTAAAGGTGAGATCACATGGTATTTGTCTTTCACTGCCTGGCTTATTTCACTTAGCATAATGCTCTCCAATTCCATCCATGCTGTCATAAAGGGTATGAACTCCTTCTTTCTCTATGCTGCATAGTATTCCATCATGTAAATGTACCATAGTTTTTTGACCCATTCATTTACTGATGGGCACTTAGGTTGCTTCGAGCACTTGGCTATTGTAAATTGTGCTGCTATGAACATTTGGGTGCATAGGCTTTTATGGATTGGTGTTTCAGAGTTCTTAGGATATAATCCTAATGATATCTTGGACAAGGGTTTGATCTCCAAAATATGTAAAGAAGTCACACAACTCCACTCTAAGAAGACAAATAACCAAATTTAAAAAAATGGGCAAAAGACCTGAACAGACACTTTTCTGAGGAGGACACACAGAGGGCCCAGAGACATATGAAAAGATGTTCAGCATCACTAGCTATCAGAGGGATGTCAATTAAAACCACAATGAGATACCACTTCACACTGGTGAGAATGGCCATTATAAACAAATCAACAAATCAGTGTTGGAGAGGACGTGGAGAAAAGGGAACTCAGTGCACTGTTGGTGGGAATGCAGATTGGTGAAACCACTATGGAAAACGGTATGGAATTTCCTCAGAAAACGGAAAATGGAACTGCCTTTTGACCCGGTAGTTCCACTGCTGGGATTGACTTGTGTTTTAAATTGTACACCTGTGAACTGAATTTGGTTTACAGATTGTGACCACTGCCTTGGAGTGTCTCTTGGCAGAGGATGGGTAGAAGACAAACAAGGGGACAAGAAAACCCAAAGGAAATGGCAAAGCATGGACATCTCCTTGAAAGGGTAAAGGTCTGAAATAAGGTTGAAACAAAGAAAGGATCAAAATGGAGATAATTCTCCCTTGTTTTGTGCCAGCAGAAGAGGAACCCCAGGGAACAGTTGTGGTGTGGAGCCTCATGGGGACAGACTGTTCTTGGCTCAGCTAATGAAAGCAAGTGGCTAAAGATGAAAGAAGATAAATTGAGAAGAAATTGCTGGGTAAGACTGTATAAATAGCTTTAAGAATTTTGTACATTTAGGAAGCCATTAAAAAAACACAAAGAGAAGACGAAGAAACAGTATAAAAATAATGATAAAAATCCTAAATACCCATTAAATGCTTGCTACATTTTGAGCACTGATGAGGTACTTAGTATTATTATGTTCATATTAGAACAAGAAAACAGAGTCACCAGCTGAAAGTAACTTGTCTGACATTACCCACGGAAGTCATGGCACCCACTGAAGTCTGACCCTAAACTCATGCTTTTAGATACTTTGCTATTATACACCCTGATCTAATAGGCCACAGATGGCAAACACAAGGTCTGAGAGCCCTCCACCTTGTTTTATCCAGTCTGGCACCTTATTTCTACCTGGTGGCAGCACCAAGCTCTCACTTAACTGTTAAGGAGTAGTTACATTTATACAGTCCTAAAATTACATTTGGCCCTTTGAAGGCAACAACAAGGCTGATGTGGCCCCTGGTGAAAATGAGTTTGACACCCCTGTAATAGACCATTCCCAAGACTGGGTATGAGGACATCAGACAGACTCACATAGATTTACCAAGAGCCTCCTCCTCCAGTGAATCCCAACATTGCTGGTGGAATTCTTGTCTAGGTCTGATTTTTTAATCTAATCTAAACAAAAACATAGTGACATAGATTTTTATCAATGTCTAATCACCCATTAATTCACCAGAAAACTCACTAAATCATGGCTCTCGAAGTTCCAGGAAATTGGAGAGATAAGATTTACACTAAAGAAACAAAAGCAAACAATAGAATCACCACTTTCAGGTCCATCAAGATGGATAAAGAAGGAGCATTTAAGCCAGGGGTCACAGGCCTGATTTTATACAGTGAGAGTTTTAGCAAATAATTACCCATTTGGACTTCTCAAAAGATAACAAATTCCAGGAAATAAACTTCAGATGGGCAACTTCTATACTGATCTTATCAGCTGGATGGACAGGGGGATCCTAGTGAGCAGAAGTAAACAAGTGTGAAAATTTTCAGTCTTCTTACTCACATCTGTCAATCCAAAGACAAGGCCTCTTGTTCCCCCACTTCTCTGGACTGCCAGTGCGACTGCCAATGCAACACGTTTTCAGTGAAGTGAGGCTAACATGCTCTGCTCTCTTCATCAATATCTGCGAGCCTTATTTCAGATGGAGTGCATTAAACTACAGGGCAAGAGGAAATTTTCAATGAAATGTAATGTTGCAAAAAGGCACTTCTTCAAGTTTCATAATCACAAACTAAGAGGAACATATGTGTAAGGCTTCTCTGATATTTCAGCAGTCAGGAACAGGCCTGAGCATGCTCACATAAGCAGATGCTCTACATCAATTCTGTAGTTGTAAATTAATAATTCACAATGATTTATCTACCTTAGTTTATATGAGTGCCCTCAGAAATTTATTTAAATGCATAGACTAGTTATCTTAAAATATATACTGGTTGGTAAACAGTATAATGAAAGACCTTAAAACAATAAATTAAAAGAACAGTTTCTTCTTCATGTAAAGGAGAAAGCTTTTGTACTAGTGAATTCTGATGTCTGATCGTGTGACTATAGACAAATCAATGCATCTCTAGGAGCTTCCATTTCCTTGATGTGAATTCAGTAAGAATAATGACATCTCAAATTCATAATTTGAATAAGCAATTTTTCCTATCATTTTCTGGAATATTCTAAGATATTGTTCTTTATTGACTTGAGGTCTGGGGTAGGAACCACAAATTCCAAGGTTTCCATCCAGCAAGAGCCACTCTGCCTGCATGTTAGGAAACCCCACACTTGCAGCCACACATGGGAAGAATAGCTGACCTTCTCTGACGGGAGGCACAATGCTTGTCCAGGACAATGTCAACCCTAAGGAGCCTTCCTCATCAATGCCAAGAAGCACATGGTGATCAACCTGGTTATTTATAACAAGAAGAAGAGGCAAGTGTGAATTTTTCAAAAATGAGGTGCTTATTACACAGTAAAATTTGAAGAAAAATCTCCACACTATCTACTGTGTGTGAATCTGGTGTGTATGTTGTATGTGTGTATGTGTGGCATGTAGTCTGTGTGTGGTGAGAGGTATATGAGTGTGGTGGTACATCTGTGAGATATGTGTATGATGTATGTGTGGTATACGTGGAGGAGGGTGGTATGTGTGTATTGTGTGTGATGTGTGTGTTGTGTTTGGGGGTATAGGTATGTGTTGTGTGTAGGATGTGGTATAGGGTGTATGTGTGGTGTGTACTATGTGTGTGGTGAGTGCATGTGGTATGTGTGTATGTGGTATGTCTGTGGTGTGTTTGTGGTATGTGTGTGAGAGGTATGTGGATGACTTATCAAGTTGTCAGTGTATCAATGATCATACATCCTTTTTCAGTCAGAGTTCAATAAATGATGAAAGCTGAAAGAGCAGTGAAGAAAAATAATAGAATTGGAAATCAATACATACTAGCAAACAAAGCTTGATTCACTTATGAAAATTGTCTCTAAACATTACCTTCTCGAAAATATAAATAACTCAAGCTGATAATAAAATCATCAGGAACACCAAAGTAGGTCTTTTTTGATAGTATATAACTTCCTGAATTATTTTTTTAAAATTTTAGTGATGATTTATATAGTACAAAACATTCTGAAAAGTGCTCTAACAGGTTCTAGTCATCCATCCTACCTACTCTTCTAAATTCAGAGATCCTTATAGAAGATTTATTTTTCTTCTATTAAAAATCTAACTAAATAAGTGGTTGATATTGTGTGCTGCTGGACAGATATGTTTTATAGCTGTTTGCTGTCCTAGATGCAGGATATAGAAACACACTTGAGTTACATGATGAAAAAGGGATTCTATTGAGGCTGTATATACACTGAAACTGGGATGCAAAAGACATCAGGAACCAAAGCCAGAGGTTCCTCTCTCCCACACTCTCTAATATGGCTTTGCAGGTCACAATCTCTCTCTCTCTCTCTCTCACATGTGTTCACCAAATGCATCCCTGTCACACAACAGACTATCTTCTGCCTGGCCTGGGCACAGAATCCCTTCAAAGATGGGTTTACTGCATTTCCCAACACCCAGCAGATTAACTAAATTGTTAATTTCCAATTATTTATTTAACACTATGCAGGTAATTTTTAAAATGCTTTATCCTAATAGGATTGTGAAGGTAGAACTTCTTTCTTTATTGGCTAATGTTCTTGGACAGTAATACTGAGCCATCTATGATCTCCCAGAAAGAGCAAAATAACAACTCTCCCCAGATAATTAATCAACTAAGACTGTCTTCACAGTAAGCTTAATACTAACTTTGATGTATTATCAGTGGCCCCATCTACAATAATTAAACTAGAGATAAATGTTATGAGCTACATCATCCCCCTGCTAAGATGGCAGTGACTTGTGGTTTTCCTCTCTTTCCCATTTTTCAGACCCTGGATTGAAGCCTCTCAATTGTATGGAGTGGCCAAAGGTGTACAGTGGCAGAGACCTCAGTCCTGAGAACTCACCTCCAAGCAGAGCTGAGTTTCCAAATACCCATTTCTACCTGGACTGGCTTCAAAATCCTTTAATTTTAAAATCAACTCATCTCAGACCTCTCTAAGTGATGTTTTGGACTTAGACATTCCAACAGAGGAGGCTTGAGACTGGCTTATCACTGATTCCCTCTGTTTACATGTCTCTGATGTGGGATAGCTGTGCCTTGCAGGATTCTGCTTGTAAATCTTCTGTGTGATAAGCCAGTATTGGCAGGTGTTTGCAGGACTTGCCTTCACAGTGTTTTATGGCCATCTGCTTATCTATGAATTGCTTTGGCTGAGGTCCTCTTGCTCCCAGACTGTCCTCATTGTTGTTCCTGCCATATCTGTGGGAAGAGTCTGCACCACCAGACAAAATTAGTCACCATACCCTCTCCATCCCTATCCCCGTGTTGATCTTTTAGATGCTTGAAACTATCGTACATGGATGTGCTCAGGGTGACCTGCCAGGACTGTGCTTCTTAACACTGATGTTCTACATCCTGGAATCCCTCACCCCAATGCTGCTTACTTGTACAGCTGGAGAACATTCCTCCCATGAAATCAAAGACTCAAACACCATGGAGGGCAATGGGTAGTAGCCCGAGTTCCAGAAAGTACTAAGCTCAGAAGGAAAGAACCATAATAGGAACTAAAAAGACATCAGAACAACAACAAAAAAGTTGTCACTCCTTTTCTCTATTGGACCAAGAAGTCTCAAACTCTGCTGAATATGAAGTCTAATTCACAAGACCTTTATAGATTTGGTGCTTTCCAAAAGGTTAGGAAGTCTATCTTACTGTGATGATTCCATTTCTTCCTCTAGCAAAGGTAAATGAATCCTAAACTAAATATTTGCTTAAGGTTTCATGTGCACCTTCAGAGCCATTAGTGGCCAACCTGCTCAGTGCCAGTGCAAAGAGAGTGCAGACTGTCATGCCTTAGAGCAGGTCCATGAACAGCACAGAAGGACAGGCAATGGAACAACGTCAATGAGACAGACAATAAGTATTCCAGGAGTTCAGAGGGGAGCAGGCTTTTCCTAGTAATAAAAAAGTAATCTTCGATCTGAGCCTTGATAGGTGATAATGTTGATGAGCTCATAGAGATGAAGGCAACATTTCAGGTAAAAGAAATAGCTTGTGGGAGGAGCAGGGTGTGCATACTCAAGCAAACTTCACCCTGGCACATAGTAGGTGCTAATTGCTGCATTGTTGAATGGGGAAGTCAATACCTGCAGAGCAAGTGCTGTGCCATTGTCAGAGCTTTCAGCTTCACCCACCCTAGCCAGGGAAAAGGGAAGGTGCAAAAAAAAAAAAAAAAAGAAGAGGAAAATGGGGTTTGGGAGCACCTTTCTCCTGTGCATTTCTGAGCAGACCTTTGGTGTTTTCTGGGAGGAAGGCACTACTGTGCTCTTGGCAGGAGAATGTTCAGGAGTCACCCTAGGCCATGTGGCAACAGGATTGCAACATTGAACCATTTGTTCTAAACACTCAGAGCCCTGAAGATACAGCCTTACCATCTAATTACTAGGATAAATGGGAAAGACAATTACTGTTTACTTGGCCCTCATTAAATTAAATCCACAACTGCCACATGAACAACATTGTCCATGTGTAACCATGGGGTAGGGGTGGAAAGGAGCCAAAAGGTAGGTTACTATAGTAATTTTCCTCACCAATTCATTACTTAAAAGGGCTCTAAAGCCAACACACTTCCCAGCCACTACAAAATCAGATGCAGGTACCACTGGTGTCTTGGGTATTCCCCAGCTCAAGAGGTCTCAGTATTATCATGATAGAAAACATGGGATGAGACAAATTAGAAAGTATTAAAACAAGAGGTGACCATAAAGATGATATAAGGTAAGAGTTCTGAACATTCTGGATCTTTAGGATACATTTACAGAGGCCCAGTATCAAAAAAGATGTCTATTGGGAACCAGTAAGGAATCTAATCTCACTTTCTAGCTAAAGAGACTGAGGGCGGAGTAGTAATTTTTTTCTGTCCATAAAACTGTTTTGTGGGAAATTTGAACTGAAATCCATGCCTCCTGATTCCTACGTTTTCCTCTTCACATCAGTTGCTTTTCTCCCCCCACACACATGTGGACAGATTGACTTCCCCCACTGAGGTTGAACATTGAAAATGAAACTTGTGATCTATAAGCACAGGGATCTTGGACCTGAAGATGAGATCCCATGTTTATCCCATGTGAGGCAGTAGCTTTAATGACACATAATTATCTCTATCTAGAGATCACTGCCTTCATCGCCCAGTACTAAGTTCTTCAGGGCAAACATGAGCGACCCTCACTTGTGTGATGCCTTGAAAACTATCTGCATGGTACTAGTTTCCAAAGCATGCACCAGAGATTTAAAAAAGACATGGCTGAAGACAGAACCCTAACTTACCCTCAGGCTAATATAAAAGGAGACAAGAAAGCCACTGTAGAAATAGTCCTGGAAAAACAAATTTCATCTTTCGTAGAGGAGCTGAATCAAAGTGAAGAGCAAGGGTAAAAAAATAAAGAGCTGCAACTTGGACCAGCAATAATGGCCAAGAGAGTGATATGGCCTGGGGTACAAGATGTTTGTCTTGGGAGGATAAGGCCAGTATCCCATAGATCCTCTCTCTGTTCCAACAACTATCTTTATGGATGCTGCCATGTCCATCCACGCCAAACATAAATTCTGTCCTGAGGAGGAACATCAGTTGACAAAAGAAAGAATAGAGCCTTTGGGAATGTGTGTGCAGGACTGCTGTGGTCCATGGAATCCTGTGTGACAGGCAATCACTGCCTGTTTGTAAAATATCTGGGATGTCCCCACTCTACCACCTGTGATTAGTGTACAGCTAGCTCAGCAGTGCTCACCCCATCGTTTGCCTGTAAATCACCTGAGGAGACTTTGAAAAATGGCATGATTTGGACCTCGCCTCAGGACATGCTGGTTTAAGCTGGGGTAGGACTGAGCATCAGCATCCTTTGAACTTCGATTTTAATATGTAGCCAAGTGTGAGAACCACCAGGCTACATGGAAGAAGGACAATGTCATCTGAAGATCCCTCAGAGGGTAGCAGTGGTGACATATCTCCTGGCTGCATCAAAATACTCTCCTGGCAGTTCATTCCCAGTGAAATATCTGTTTGGGTTCATGTAATAATAAAAATAAATAAGGATTAATAAATCACTTAGGAATAAATCACTTAGGAATCATTAAGGAATAATAGCTACCATTTATTGAATGTTCACATGTGCCAGATAATAAGCTAATTATTTTACATACTTTTTGTTCATTCAAGTCTCACAGTTACTCAGTGAAATAGGCCTTATTATCTCCATACTACGAAATAAGCAGAATGAGGCTTACAGTTAGGGCCAGTGGGGTAGGCATTAGCTCAAACTTTTCTGAAAGGCTGCTTACCAGCCCTGCACCCAGGAAGCAGGGCCTTCCCAGTCTATCGTTTATTTAAATCTTTTTCCCTCGAAGTGAATATAAGTGAGAAAGCTAAATAAAAGAAATACCAGCCAACCAAGCCTTTCAACAGAGTAACAGTGGGAAAGATTAATGAGCCAAAGTATGAGTAAAGGAATCAATATAAAAAGCAATCCTACCTTTTTTTCAAATAAATATGGAAACTTCTGTATGGTCCTCAAGTATTTTCATTGAGAAGTTCTACCCATCCTGACTTGAGGCTTTTATAGCTAACCCTATTCATACCCTCCAGCCCCTCAGAGAGCAAGTTTATGGTTGGAACTCTCTCCTACGACAAATGACACCTTTCACTTTGCTCAGCTCTTGCTCACCTGCCTCTCATCCTTAGTCCTCATCACCATTTATGGCCACAGTTCCACCCTCCCAGCCTGGACACAGCTATGTTTTTACAGAGGTCTTTGCCAGGCCCTAGAATTCCTGTTCCAGCCAATAACCAGCTACGAGCAGCAATCTTCCTTGGGTAGTACCTGTTTTCTATCTTTTCTGGGATTTGTGAACCTGGCGGGAGTTGTGCCCTGCTGGACTCCAAGTTTAACAACCTCTGACTGATGAGGCAACTCAGGCCCTGCAGGGGCTCAGCCACTGTTCCCCCTTCATCTTCCCATTCCCTTAGATTTATTCAGTCCAGGTGAGCACTCGCCCTGCTCCTCCTCACCCCCCTCACATCGCTGCTCTTTCATCCATTTCTGTATTCACTTTAAGACTCCTGTGAGTCTTTACCATTACTCATATGAGGCCACCACCTCCACTGCAAAATGACAATTATTTTCTTCTCCATCTGACCCTTCAGTTTGCTAGAAACATGCTCAGGTGTGAGCATCATCAAGTACTTTCTTCTACCTGATAATGTTCCAACTTAACTAAGGTCCTGAAACTTTGGTGTTCAGAAGGACCACCTGCAAACATTTCAGAAATGTAGATTCTGGTCTTATTACCCTGTCATGTCTGACTCAAAACATCTGTGGTGGGACAGAGAACATTTTAATGAATATTCTGGATGATCCTGATGTGGTTGATTTAAGGTTCACACTTTGAGAAATAATTTTCTAAGGTCACTGTCCCAAGAGTCTACCATCCCTGCAGTCTGTGCTTCTCCCACCCACCTCTTTCCTCATCATCCCTGTAACGGCACCTGTGCTCCCCTCCCTCGCTACTGCCACTAATCTCAGATGATAATGCAACGACCTCATGCTTCCAAATCAATGACTTGGCATTCAGATCTCATTCTTCTTGCTCTGTCTCTGGAGTTTGCATGGCTCCTTACCCATTTACCCACTTTTGAAACTTCCAATTTCCTTATCTTTGCATGTGTGTGTTAAAATATGCATAACATAAAATTTACCCTTTGGCATTTTAGGTGTACAGTTCAGTGACATGTAAGTACATTCATAATATTCAGTCATCCTTAATGACAACATACTGTTCAAATTATCTTTTTATATCTTAAATACTTATCTAAAAAGTACTTCTTACAGTCCCGTCATTCTCCTGGTCATAAAATTCCTGCCCTCATTCCTGCCCTTCAAAACTTTCTACACTGGCTCCCTCAATCCTCTCTTCTCTATGGTTGCTATTTCTAATTGCTAAACACCCAAACTTTTCTTTCTAATTTATGCAAACATTACCTAGCCAAACTTTTAGCCTATCTCCTGACCCCTACATGCACTTTTTGCAGTGCTTGCTGAACTTCTTTAGTTCAGTATCCAACAGACATCTCAGGTTCAACATTGTCAGAGTGATCTAATCACAATCTCCGGAATATTCCTATTTCACATTTGTTTATGCAATGATGTAGTCATTTTTACAATCACTTACAGCAATAGAAGCCTGGAAAAAATTGTAACACTTTTTATTTGGCTTTTTTACCTATACAATTAATTACAAGTCCTATTGATTATACCTCAACAATGTTTATTAGAGACTTTTCTATAGGGCAAGTATTTGGGATACTATGGTGCATAGGACTCTCTCTATTCCTGACCTCAGGAGCTTATAAGCTAGTGGGAGAGGCCCTTATAATACAGTGTAATGAAAACCACAGGCAAGCACACCCCAAATCACACCTATAATATCAGATGCCATGAGAACATGGAAGCTGAACAACAAGCTATGTGATTCTCAACCTTAGCTTGTATCAGTGCCAAAGGAGTGTTTGAAAAACATCAGTGATTTTTATACCAGGATTATTAGGTCTCTTGTCTGTTTCTTTTTCCTAAAATTGGGCTATAATATATACTCATTGATTTAGTAGAGAGTTACTTAAAAATCAAATATTATACTAATAAAATCATATGATTTCTGAAAATTTTCCTGATACGGGAAGGTAGAGAAGTAGATGGGGTATAGATGAAACAGGACTGATCATAAGTTGATCATTGTGGAAGCTGGGTGAAAGGTACATGGAGTTCATTATACTAGTCTTTCTGTTTTGTGTATGTGTAAGATTTTCCATTATAAAATATGTGGGTGATGAGTAGGAGCTAAAGAAATTAACTGGTTGAATATTTCATACAAAGAAAATATGTGAACATGCAATGTCCAGGCAGAGAGCAGGAGTGTCATTCTAATTCCTTCTCCTAGCAATAAACCTTGTTTAGGCCTTTTTTAATCTCACTCCTGATTGTTATAAACTCAATGCCTGTATTTCCTTAAAATTCACATCTAGAAACCCTACCCTCAATGTGATGGTATTAGGAGTTGGGGCTTTGGGAGGAGGTAATTAGGATTAGATGAGATCATGAAGGTGGCCTTCATGATGAGATTTTTGCCCTTAAGAAGTCAAGCAAGACTCATGTTTGCTTTTCCTCTTTGATCTCTGCCACATTAGGCTACGATGAGAAGGTGGCAATCTGAAACCTGGAACAAAACCCTTAACAGAACTTGACAATGAGCTATGTCCAGAGCTAAGAGAAATGAAGTTCTTTTATTTATAAACCACCCTATCTGTAGCTCTTTATTATAACATGCCAAACTGACTAAAACACTTTCTAACTGGTGTTTCTACCTCCAGTTCCTTCATTCATTTGTTCTCAGTAAATATTTATTAAATGCTTACTATGTGTTATTCACATGTTATTCACTATTTTGTTGTTGTTGTTTTTGCCTTGGAAATACAGAAAGCTAGAAAAAAGATACATGTGTGTATATATATATATTCCATAGAAGGGGAGAAATAAGTAAACATTCTTATAATATAGGTCCTGGGGGTACTCTAACATGATACTGTCAGTGGTGGAAGTTATGTATTTGAATATGTAACTTTGTATCCCCTCAAGACTTAGAAGTACCTTTGTGGGTGGGCTGGTTATTCCCTGAGAGCAGCCTCAGTGTTCTAATCCTGGAGAGATGGTCTATAAAAATGCCAATCCTCTGCCAGGTGGGCATCATGCCAGCATGGTAGCCACAACTGAAGTCCTTGCAGGGCAGGCCTTTGGGAACCAGAGAAGGTACTAGCACAAGCCCAAGAGCTGTCATGAGGCAGCCCATGGACTCCACAAAGCATTCTTAGCTCTGACGCTGCTTCCAGAATCAGATCTGAAGGATGGTCCTTCATACCTAGATGAGAAGAGGGCTTGCTGCTCACAGTCACAGGCTAATTGTAGGTTAGGATGACCAACCATCCCAGCTTCCCCAAACTGGGAGATTTTCCAGGATGTGGGGCTTTTACTATGTGGGTCCCAGGTATACCAGAACAGATGGTCACCCTAGTATAAATTTTTGCCAGTAGAGACAGAGCATTTCTTTACAGTGAATCATTGTAGTAGAAAACATTATTTATGGCAGTGTTTAAACTTACATGATACAAATAGGAAAATTATCTTTTTGTTCTCTCCCATTCCCTGAAAACCACCATTTTACTCTGCTTTATATAGGTTTGACTTTGTTAGATTCTACATATAAGTGATATCATAAAGGACTTGTTTCTCTGTCTGACTTATCCCACTTAGCATAATATATATTATGCTACTTTAATAGTGATGTGTCTTGCTTGGAGTGGGCCTCTTTGTATCCATCTTGTTTGGGACTCCTTGTGCTACCTGGACTTGCATGTTTGTTTCCTTAACTAAATTAGAGAAATTTTCTTTCATTATCTTTTTCAAATAGTTTTCCAATTTCTTGCTCTTTCTCTTCTCTTTCTGGCACCCCTATGATGCAAATGTTGGAACGCCACTTGAAGTTGTCCCAGAGAGTGTTTACACTACCCTTGTTTTTTCAGATCTTTCTCTTCTTGTTTCTTTGATTGGTTGGTTTTTGCTTCCTTATGTTACAAATCTTTTATTTGAAACTTGGCTTCATCCACTCTACAATTGCTTCCCCATAAATTGTTCTCTATTACAATTAGTGTATCCTTCATTTCTGACTGGATATTTTTTATGCTGTTGAGGTCCTTACTGAGTTCCTTGAGCATCCTTATAACCAGTGTTTTGAACTCTGCATCTGATAGATCACTTATATACATTCTGTTTAGCTCTTTTTTCTGGAGTTTTGATCTATCCTTTCATTTAGACCATATGTGTTTGCCCCCTTGCTTTGGCTTCCTACCCATGTTTGTTTCTATGCATTAGGTAGAGCTTCTGTGACTCTGTCTTGGTAGCATGGCCTAATGTAGTAGGTGTCCTATAGGGTCCAGTGGCACAGCCTTCACTCTCACCCAAGCTGGGTATGCAAGTTGCGCCTTTTGTGTAGGTTAGGTGCACCCTCCTCTTGTAGTTGAGCCTTGGTTGTTGTTAGTAGGTCAATGGTAGGGATTTACACAGGCCTGTCAGCTGCAAGGACTGGCTGTGACCACTGACCACTAACCCTCGCCCTCCACGTAGGATCAGCTGTGCGGGGGCAGGGTGGTGGTGGTGCTCTGACATAGTCTGTAGCTGTCCACTGCATGCACAGGCTCTGGGGTTTCCCAGGCGGTATAGACCAAGGTCAGTCCGCACCTGTGTTCTGCCTGGGGCCACCCTGCCTGAGGTATAAAGCCATCTGAGATGCTGCTACTTGTGATGGGCTTGGAGATTCCCAGGCAAAGCCAAGCTATGATTCTAGGGTGGCTGCTGCTAGTGCCAGACCTGGGGCCACTTAGCAAGAGGTATGGATGCTGGGAGCTGGGGGCTTACTGAGGCCAGTAGCTGTTTGTTTGTTAGGATTTAGGAAGTTGGGAAGCATGAACCAAGACCAGCCATTCATACCTTGGGTGGGCTGGTAAGTTGGGTGGGACAGAGTCTCAGGGGATCTCCAGGGTGGGGCAAACAGTGTTAGCCAGGTTCATGGAGTCTCAGATATGGCACTGCCTGCTGGCTTTGTGGCTCTGTCGGGGGAGGGTTCAGAAAAGGGACAATGGCCTTTACCTTTCTGTCTGGGGGAAAGCTATTCCTAAGCTCATTCTTTAATACAAGACACTTCAGGTCCTCCCTGTATGCCACTGGTACCTTTTAAGCTGCTACCCCAGTGTTGGAGCTCTGAGGGAGTGAGTCTCAGTAAATTCTTGTGTGGGTTCTTTAAGGGGAACTGCTTGGGACTCCAGAAATTTCTTCCACAGACTCAATCCCCACTGGTTTTTGCAGCCAGATATGATGGGGACTTATCTTCCTGGCACTGGAAACTTGGGATGGAGGCCTGGTGTGGAGCTGGAACTCCTTGCCCCTGAGATATTCCTCTCAAATTTTTATCCACCACACATGGATGTGGAACCAGAAATATCCACATCACTGCCCCTCCTACCAATCTAGATGGATGTGGTTTCTTTAATTCCATAGTTGTCAGACTTCCATTCAACTAGATTTCTGATGGTTCTGAGTAATGGTTGTTCTATATTTTAGTTTTAATTTTCATGTGGTTTTGCAAGGTGAGCTGTGTTTACCTATGCTGCCATCTTGACCAGAAGCCAGCTTCATAGTCAGGAAGGCATTTCAATGAATAGTACAGTTATATGAGTTAACTAGAAATACTTAGAGCTTCTGCTGGACACAGGAGCCAAGCTTGGTGATTCCACCTGTGTTCTGAGAAATTTTGGGAAAAGAGAGAAAATGGATTCAGTGCAGAGGGGAGGTGGGCCAGCAGAGGCTGAGCCAAGGGTGGTCATGCTATACCCTCTCCTTCCTCCTCACCCCTGGCAGACTCCAGGAAACCTAGGAATCTAGCTACTGAAATAGCAACATCAAAGAGTTAGAGCCACCTGTACCCTTGATTTTCTAGACTAGGGTTTGGGAAACTACACTCCATAGACCAAACCCAACCCCTGGTGCTCACGGATTTTGTAAGGTTTTCTTGGCAAACAGGCATATCGTTTGTTGATGTACTGTCTGTGGCTGCTTTGCTACAACAACAGAGTCAAGCAGCCATGACAGCGATAAAGCTTAAAATATTTATTATTAGGTTCTTTTTAAGAAAAAAAATTTGCCAGTTTCTGTTCTCAAACTACACTGAGTAAAAAGCATCAGAGGGCTCTAGCACTTTCTTCCTTATGACTAAGCCTACTTCAGACTGTAAATTAATGGGAGTGGCAAGTTATCTTGTTCTATTTGGAGTTCAAGTAGAAATGTTATCAGGAGCCATTCCCTTGATCAACATTGACAGCTTTCTTAGATAAGCTATGAATTTTTTCTCAGGCTCCCTTAGGGATTTCATGTTTTTCTGGGGTGGGTGCAGCCAGAACTAAACTCTGCCACAGTTGCTGATGTCAGGGTGTAAGAGCTGTCAGGTGGAGGCTGCCATTGGCTGAGGGGTAAGCTCTCCTGCTCCTCCTCAGCCCTCTGTGTAGTTCAGCTCCCTTTTCTGTTTTGTTCTGCATTATGTTAAGTTCTGTGTGTCATATAAAACAAAAATGTTAAGAAAAGTTTGCATCCTCAAGAAGCTTACAACCTTGCTAATATTCCTAATAACTCTATAAACATCAAGCAATTATAATTCCCCTTCGAAAGGGCAGAAACCAAATAGAAAATTAGGTTGTAAGCCTATTAAAACAGGGATGAAAAATGGAACAATCAGAAAACAGTGAAAAGAAAACTTTTTGCTTTCATCATATGTGCTTTTTGGAAGATATCACTTCAAATGATCAGAACATATTTTACCTAGAGTTGAAAACTATTCCAACAAGACATTAATTCAATAGAGAGACCCACTTAATTACACACGTTCTGGGGTAAAATGGGGAAAATTGCTGGCAACTTACATCAGAATGGTGTTTGATGTATCTGATTTATTCCATGGTCTAAGCTTCTGTAAAATTGAGCAGCCTTTTTCATTTTGGAATTTGCAATCCTCACCTGACAAGCCTCTACTGTAGAAACACGCTCAAGGGGAGAAAGCTACAGTTCCATGAAAATAGAAACAAATCTCTGGGGCAGGCCAGGCAGCAGTATTCTGAAAAATGTGTTGAAAGCAGAGAGATAGCCCTTTAGTTCTGGGAAAACCACAGCGAATGCTGTAGACACACAGGAGGAAAAGCCTCATCACTGAAAGTCTGAACAAGCAATTGGAGACAGGAAAATTCCAGATTCCCCACACTAAGGACAGACAGCCTTGGTAGGAGAAGATCCCTTTGCAGCCAAGTGTTATTACCACTCCTTGAGAAAAGAACCTGAAAGATGATAAAAATTCCCAACTATGTGTTTTATTGCCCACAATATACCATACCTAATTCTAACTGAAATAAACTATAATTATCTATGTGGTAATGAGGATATAGCCATTTTGTTCTTCAACAAAATGGCTATAAGAAGAAGAAGAAACCCTTTGTCAAGAAGGGTTTGCCAAGAAGAAGAAACCCTTTGTCACACGTGACATTTGCAGTCAGGTTCAGGTGGTCCATGCTGGTGAGTTAGGTCTTGCAGAAAGCGTGCTCAGGCTCAGGTCAGTCTGGAGTGCCCCCAGCACACAATTACTGCCTGCAAGGCAATGCCCCGCCCCCGCAGTGTGCACTTTTCCCTCTACCAATAATCATTTCTTCATTATTTTAATACACAATGATCAAGGTGAAGATTTTTTGTGGATCCTGCTTCTCCTACACCACTTTGATCCCTTGAGACATCTCTCCAAAAGAAAAGTTAGGATAGTGGAACTAAGCAAGAACTTGAGTCAACAAGTCCTGATGGGGCGAGCAGCTCATAGGGAAAGGTTGCTAAAGAGGTTGGGTCTATTGGTCACTAATCAAAACAACTTAACAAGGTTCAATAATACTGAATGTAGCAATGCAGAAAAGCACATGCCTACAATTTTAGAACAAAATTGGGCAAAAACTTGAAACAAAACATGGACATTTTGCATAATACTCAGCAAGAAAAAATGAGTTAGACCCAGTGAACTAATTTCCCAAAGAAATGGTTGCATTCCAATTATTTCATAATAGAGTCATGATTTATATTATATCTGCCTCTGATGCAGGCTAATATCCTTTTCAGGTCTATTTCTACCATTACAACCTTTTAAAAATGTATACAATTGCAATGAATTGTTCCTTCACAAAATTTATTTAAGCGTTTGAAGAAAAATTTTATTGCAGACATCTGACACCAGTTTTTCAGATACTGCACAGTGGTCTGTTCTACCCCAGCTAGAATTCATTCTGTCTCTGTCTTATCCACACACCAAGCTCTCTCAGGGCAATGAGGCTGGCTACAGTCAGAAAGTCAGGCCTGCTGGTAAGATCATGAGAAACCATCAGATCACACACAACTGGACAACACTAGAATAAAATAGCCCTACCCACTAGTTGGAAAAGGTCCAGCAAGTTATCAAAGTTCTACTCCCATGTTGTTTTCATAACCTATAAATCATAGGTACCATAAATGTTTATTCAACCAGGAATGCAAACCTGATCAAGGGTGTCTTATCTTATATCAAAGCCATGCTAGCCTACTAAATTAAAAAGTAGAAAATATTTCCCCTATATCCTGATTTAGAAAATACTGAGCAAATACAATGAAGAAAAGGAGATAAGCAGTGTATGTCACGCAACTCCAAAAGAGGAGACACAAATATGGAAGATATATACAAAGGAACAAAATTAAAGGAAAGGTAAGAAAGGGACTGAAGTTTTTACAAGTATACTTTTCTTTAGGAAAATTATATTCCTAACAATATTCTGACATCACTGCCCAGAATACCCACATAGCTTTTAGATGGGTAAGCAAAGATAAGACTGAATTACTAAAAAGGCCATTGGGCTTTAGGTGTCCTCAGGATGTGCAATCCACTGGATTTCCTTTCTGATTAGTGTTTTTCCACACTTTTCTGACTGATTGGAATAATTTTTAGATCCACTGCCTGATATAACTGAAGGGCAGACAATTAAGGCTGGGAAGGGCAAATATCCCCATACCATTGGAATGCACTGCCATTGCACTCACACTTCTTGCCCTAAGTCATACTCATGGGAGGTTTAACTTTGAGGGGTGTGGGTGGGAGGAGGGAACAGCAGATCTTTAGGGTTCAGTTGGAGCTAAGTGCCTTGCACTGTGAATGACCTGATCCTGAGTCAGCCTAAAGCCTGCTGACCAACACCATCGGTCTCACTAACACTCACCTGGCTTCTCCACTCATCCCTCTCACCTGACTTACACGAAGAACCTAAAAGCACTCCAAACTCTTATTGTAAATAAGCTGCCTTAAAATAGTTTTGGTGCCTCTTTAGAGTAGACCATTTGAGACTTCTAGTATTCTTCAACTGGGACACACGTAATAAACTGAAACGCCTGTTATGTACCCATTAAAACTGTGACTGTGGTAACAATAAGCAACAATAAGTACTCAGCTCATTCTCCCACACCAATCTATTTCCTGCCCACAGGACCAGTTAGCATGAAGCATCTCAACTGGGATGCTGCCAGAAATGACCCTTGAGCTATGAAAGGCCATTTCCTGGAGTTTCTGCTTCAAACTTTTTAGACTGTGAAACTCTAACAGGTATTGATATAGGGGACTAGGGAAAAGGGAAGCAAACAAAAAGGGGAAAGATAACTAATATTTACCCTTACTATCATGAGATTATTCTGCCCCATACACTTGGACATGGTGATTGCCCAAGTGTTTAACTTTTATTTTAATTGCAGGGTGAACTGGTTTTGGGAAGGAGGTTGACATAAAACTGCTCTGCCATTTGAAAAATCTGATTAAGAGATCCCATTTCTCAGCTGGTGAAAAGAACCCTGAGTTCATTAAATTATTAGTGTAATATAAATGAAGCTTAATAGCACTTAGCACTTCAAAGCACACTAAACATATTAACCAATTAACAAAAACCTTACCCCTTCAAGGTATATAAATAGGTATTACTCCACTTACAGTTGGGATAAGTGAGACACAGACTGCAGGCCCAGTTGCCCTGACCCCCAAATGAAGTCAGTATCTACAGTAAAGGTGAAATCATAAATTTCTGGATACCTAGCCTTTGTTGCAGATCCACTCTTCTCAAACATCTTTTCTTCTAGACCTCTGTTAAAACATTTCACAGTTCATCTTGGAGAGATTTCAGATTGTTTCCTAAGTGTAAATGTTTCTGATACAGAAACTTTAAAACCAAGGGGGTCCATCTTCTGGTCAAGATGGTATAGTAGGTAATCACTATGCTCACCTACTCTCATGACCACATCAAAATTACAACTAAACTACTAAACAACCATCATTCAAACCACCTGAAATCTAGCTGAACAAAACTCTTAAGATGAATGATATAAAGAAGAAACCATGTCAAGACTAGTAAGAGGGGTGGAGACTGGGAAGAGGCTGGGCCGACACCCAAGTCTTGGAGATAAAAATTTGGAGAGATATCTTATCCAAGGAGGACCCCCCTGAGGAGGCAAGGGTCTCAGTCCTATACCATGCTCACCAGCCCCCAGGTTTCCAGTACCAGGAAGAGAAGACTCTACAACTTCTGGCTGTGAAAACCAGCAGAATTCTGGCTGAGTGACACAAAGGTTTATTAGACTCCCTGGCATTCCTCTTAAAGGTCCTTCACAGACTTAATTACTGAAAAACGTACTCTGAGCTCCAGCCCTGGAGAAGCAGTTTTTAAAAGTGCAAGGGACATACAGAGAGGAACTGAATTATCTAACTTTAGGGTTAAAGCTGGAGGTGCAGAATTTTTCCATACAGAGTGCTGGCAGAGGCCATTATTCATTTGCTGAGTCCACCCCCAGCAGGAACAGGCTGGCGCAACGTCTGAGTCTCTATCAACCTGACTAACACTGTTCTTCCTGCCTTGGTGGTCACCTGAGACCCAACTTTGCCCAACTTGCAGGCCCACCCAACCCATTTCCACTAACTTTCCCATATACACTATCTTTCTTAGCTCATCCTGTGGACTTTCCTAAAATCTCTTAAGATTTGAGACTCCAAACAAGAAGCATCTGGACTTGGTGTGCCCCATGCCTCTTGTTAAGAGGCCCAAGCCTGGACTTAGTGGCAGCCACCCTCAGTTCCCATATCCAAACCAGCACAAGCAGAAACCATCTGTAGATCACTTTGTAGCTCATACCAGGTTTCCCAGGCAGAGCAAAAGCAGTGCCTGTCCTTATCCTGCACTAGAACACTTCCCAAGAACACCTAGAACTGACATACCTGGTGACTAGCTTCAGACCACACAAGAGTACCACCTAGCCACTTCCACAAACAACACACCCAAAGGGCACACTTGGCAGGTATCAGAGTCCCACTAAACTATATCCTATTCCATAGGGTCAGCCCCTTCACAATAGCTCTTCTGCTCTAGTCACAGCCAGTCCTCAAAGCCAATCAGCCTGAGGGTCAATTCCTCCCATTGGCATTTCAATAGCAATAAATGCTCAACTACAGTTACACACACAGCACACACAAGGGACATATCTGGAGCACTAGGCTCAGGTGACCAGGAAGACTGTACCACTGGGTCCCACAGAACACCTGCTAACTACATAAGGCCACTATACCAAGAGCATGAGACATAGTAACTCTACATAGAAACAAACATAGAGAGACAGCCAAAATAAGGAGACAAAAAATATCTCCCAAAAGAAAGAACATGACAAAAATCTAGAAAAAGAACCAAACAAAATGGAGACAAGCAATCTACCAGTTGCAGAGTTCAAAACACTGGTTATAAGAATGCAGAATGAACTTGGTGACTACTTCAACATAGCGATAGAAAGCATTTAAAAAAAAATAGAAAACATTTAAAAAGTAAAAAAAAAAAAATAGAATAACTGAAATGAGGAATATATTAGAGGGAATGAACAGTATCTCAGATAAAGCAGAGGACTGAATAAGATATTTGGAAGACAAGATAGCAGAAAAACACCTGATCAGAACAGCAAAAAGCAAAAAAAATTTAAAAGAGGAGGATAGCTTAAGGGACCTCTGGGACAAGCATACCAACATTCATGTGGTTTATCAGAAGGAGAAGAGAGAGAGCAAGAGATTGAAAAACTATATGAAAAAATAACACAAAACTTTCCTAACCTGGTGAAAGAAATAAACCTACAAGTCCATAAAGTGTGGACAGTCCCAAACAAGATGGAACAAAGAGACTCACACTAAGAACCATCATAATTAAAATGTCAGTGGTTAACAAAAGAGAATATATCTTAAAGGAAGCAAGAGAAAAGCAGTTAGTTACCTACAAGGGAGCTCCCATAAGACTGTTGGCTGATTTATCAACAGAAAATTTATAGGCCAGAAGGGATTGGCTAAAAGTATTCAAAGTGATGACAAGCAAGAATATATACTTAAGGTTACACTACTCAGCAAGGCTTTAATTTAGATCAAAGGACAGATAGAGTTTCACAGAAAAAGCTAAAGAAGTTCATCACCACCAAGATGGCATTACAAGAAATGTTAAAGGGACTTTTTGAAAACAAAGAGGAGGAGGAGGAGGAGAAGAAGAAGGAAGAAGAAGAAGAAGAAGAAGAAGAAAGAAGAAGAAGAAGAAGAAAGAAGAAAAGAAGAAGAAGAAGAAGAAGAAGAAGAAGAAGAAGAAGAAGAAGAAGAAGAAGAAGAAGAAGAAGAAGAAGAAGAAGAAGAAGAAGAAGAAGAAGAAGGAGAAGGAGAAGGAGAAGGAGAAGGAGAAGGAGAAGAAGAAGAAGGAGAAGGAGAAGGAGAAGGAGAAGGAGAAGGAGAAGGAGAAGGAGGAGAAGGAGAAGAAGAAAGAAGAAGAAGGAGGAGGAGGAGGGGGAGATAGGGAGGAGGAGGAGACAGCATAGTAGATGGAAGCTACACTCACCTCCTCCCAGGAACAAACTAGAATGACAACTCAATTATGGGAAAATCATCCTGAATAACCAACTGAAAACTAGCTCAATAGAAGCATTATAACCAAGAAATTACAGAAAAAAACACATAGAGACTGCTTCAAACATTGCCAAGGGCCAGTTACAAGTAGTGTCATACATTGGACTGTACGAGAGTCCCTCCCAAAAGGCCTCAAATAAACAAATCCAGAGACCACCTTTAGATTACATCAGAGCAGGGTCCAATAAGCTTTACAAGTGGCATATGCGAAGGGGATCTAGACAGGCACCAAGACCTATGGAAGTGAATTCCACTTCATGTAGTCAGTACCAGCACAGCAGCTTGAAACCTGTGGTGGGAGTTGAGCCTCAAAGTCAGCCAGTCTGAGGAATGATTCCTAGGAAAAGCAGGCCAGTAGCAGCATAGATTCAATTACAACAGGAGAGACCAAATAACCTACAAAAGGGACATTCCTGGAGCACCCAGTTCAGGTGATCAAGGAGACCACACCACTGAACCCCCCACAGGACATGTAATACATAAGACCACCACACAAAGACTGGAAGTCATAGAAGATCTACCAAATACATAGAAATAAACACAAAGAGACAGCCAAACTGGAGAAACAAAAAACAGACCCTAGATGAAAGAACAGGTAAAAAGCTCCAGAAAAAGAGCTAAGTGAAATGGAGGCAAGGCATTTATCACATATAAAGTTCAAAGTAACAGTAATAAGAGTGCTAAACATAAAGAAAAATGATGTAGGATGAAAAAAGGATGAGTTGGATATAAAGATTAAAATATATGAAATGAAGGATACACTGGAAGAAATGAGTGTAGGTTGGATGAACCACAGGATCAAATCAGCAATTTAGAAAACCAGGTAAAAAAAACACCCAAACTCAAAAGCAAGAAGAAAAGAGAATTAAAAAAAAACATGAGGTTTGTTGGACTCAGCACTAGCAGTGGAGAGAACCCTGCACAGAACTTGAGGCTGTGAGTTCCTGATGGCACCAGAGTAAATGTAGCTGTGAACATCAATAAACCTGCTGGAAGAGAGAACCCACCAACAAAGGAACCACCAACAGATAATAACAGAAGATGGCAGAGGAGTGAGTCAAAGCCACACTAGCCTCCACCCACGACAAATATGGAATTACAACTAAATGTTGGAGAAATTATCTACAACAAAAAAATGAACAATTGTGAGAAAAGCCTCATAACCTTTGACAGATGGAAGAACCAGCTTTGAAAACCTATCTGCACCTGCACAACAGCATACAAGATGAGGTGGGCAGAGTGACCCTTAGTCAACCAGCTAGGGGGAAGGATCTACCAAAGAAAGATCCTACAACAATCAAAACCCAAGCACATCCAGAGAGCCAACATAAATGACAGCCCAAGCGCAGCAAGTTCAAGAGATCAAGGAGCCTACACCACTGAATCTCACAGGTCTCCTACCATGGAACTTCACACCATAAGCCCAGGAGTCAGAACAGATCACTTTAAGAAGCAGAGGTTAACAAGAAGAGTCACACAAACAATGGGAAGACAAAGAAACAAACCCCAAACAAAAGGAAATAAGGAAGCCTCAGAAAGAATGCTAAATGAAATAGAGGCAAGTCAACTCTCAGATATTGTGTTCAAAGCAATGGTTACAAGGAAGATCAATGAGCTCACAGAGAATTACCAAAAACTGCAGAGAAACATGATGAACTCACTGTAAACAATATCAACAACAACAACAACAAAAAAGGAAATAGGAACTATCAACAAGGGCTAAGAGGAAATGAAGAATATAATTTCTGAACTGAAGAACACAGTAGAAAGAATCAAAAGCAGGCTAGATGAAGCAGAGGATCAAATCAGTGAGCTGGAGAACAAGGTTGAAAAAAATACCCAGAAAGAGCAAGAAAAGGAAAAAAGACTCAGAAAGGATGAAGAGGTGTTAAGGGAACTGCTGGACAACATGATACAGAATAATAACCGTATAATAGGGATACCAAAAGACGAAGAAGAAGAGCAAGGAATAGAAACCTACTTGAAAAGTATGATGGAAAACTTCCCTAATCTGATGAGAGAAAATGTCACACAAATCCAGGAAACACAGAGAGTCTCAATCAAGAGGAACCCAAAGAGGCCCACTTTAACACACATCATAATTAAAACAGGAAAATTCTAAGATAAAGAGAGAATCTTGAGGCAGCAAGGGAAAAACAGGAAGTGACACACAAGGGAGCCCTGATAAGACTAGCAGCTGACTTCTCAATGGAAACACACCAACCCAGAAGAGATTGGCAAGGAATATTCCAAGTAATAAAACCGAAGACCTGCAACCAAGACTACTCTATCCATCTAGGCTCTCAATTAAAATGGCAGGCCAAATAAGGAGTTTCCCAGAAAAAGGAGCCTCAAAGAATACACCTCCTCCAAACCAGCCCTAAAAGAAATGCTAAAGGGTCTGCTTTTATAAAAAGGAGGAAAAAGAAGAGTGAGAGAGAGTGGAACACAGGTACAAAGGAAATAAAATGGCAATGAATAAGTGCGTATCAATAATAATCTTAAACAGCTCTGGCTGGTGTAGCTCAGTGGATTGAGCGCGGGCTGTGAACCAAAGGGTCGCTGGTTCAATTCCCAGTCAGGGCACATGCCTGTGTTGCAGGCCAGGTCCCCAGTGGGGGCAACATGAGAGGCAACCACACATTGATATTTCTGTCCCTCTCCTTCTCCCTCCCTTCCCTTCTGTCTAAAAATAAATAAACAAAACCTTAAAAAATAAAATAAAAAATAACCTTAAACATAAATGATCAAATGCTGTAATCAAAAGATACAGAATAGCTGAATGGATAAGAAATCATGACGCACACATATACTGCCTACAGGAAACCCACCTCAAAACAAAAGACCTACACACAATGAAGTGAAGGGTTGGAAAAAATATTCTATGCAAATGGACAGGAAAAAAAGCCAGAGTAGAAATACTCATATCAGACAAAATAGACTACAAAACAAGGGCCATAAAAAGAGACCCAAAAAGACATATCATAATACTCAAGGGAAGAATCCATCAAGAAGACATAAACTTGTAAATATATATGCACCCAACATAGGAGCATCCAAGTATATAAGGAAAATCTTGGAGGACTTCAAGAAGGATATTGACAGCAACACACTTATAGTAGGGGATTTTAACACACCACTGTCAAAAATGGATAGTGCTTCCAAACAAAATATCAACAAAGATATTGTGACATTGAACAATGTCCTAGATCAAATGGACTTAACTGAATATATATATATATATATATATATATATATATAGAGAGAGAGAGAGAGAGAGAGCCTTCCATCCCAAAGAAGCAAAATGCACATTTTTTTCAAATCCACATGGAACATTTTCAAACATAGACCACATGATAGGACACAAAAAAGACTCGAAACAAACTCAAGAAAACTGAAATTATATCAAGCATTTTCTCTGACTACAAGGGGCTGAAACTAATAACCATCCTGAAGGAAAAACTGAAAAACACTCAAACTAATGGAGATTGAATAGCATGCTATTTAACAATGAATGGGTCAAGAATGATATCAAGGCCCTGGCTGATTTGGCTCAGTGGATTGAGTGATGGCCTGTGAACCACAGGGTCACTGGTTTGATTCCCAGTCAGGGCACATGCCTGGGATGTAGGCCAGGTCCCCACACATGAGGGGCAACAACACATTGATATTTTTCTTCCTTTCTTTCTCCCTCCCTTCCCCTCTCTCTAAAAATAAATAAATATAATCTTTTTAAAAAAAGAATGGCATCAAAAAAGAAATCAAAGAGTTTCTGGAAACAAATGAAAATGAACACATAACAGTCCAAAACTTATGGGACACAGCAAAAGAAGTCCTGAGAGGGAACTTCATAGTGATACAGGCCTACCTAAAAAAGATAGAAACATTTCAAACAAACAACCTACCCCTATATCTATAAGAACTTAAGGAACAATAACAAAGAGCCCAGACCAAGTAGAAGGAAGGAAATAACAAAGATCAGAGCAGAATTAAATGACATAGAGACTACCATTCTGAGGATCAATGAATCCAGGAGCTGGTTCTTTGAAAAGATAAACAAAATCGACAAGCCTTTAAGCAGGCTCATCAAGAAAAAAGAGAGGACCCAAATAAACTCAATCAGAAATGAAAGAGGAGATATTACAACTGACGCCACAGAAATACAAAGAGGTGTAAGAAATTTCTATGGAGAACTGTATGCCAAGAAATTTGAAAATCTAGCTGAAACAGACAAATTTCTAGAAAAATATAATTTTCCAAAACTCAATGAAGAAGAAACAGAAAGCCTGAACAGACCAATAATAGCTGACGAAATTGAACCAGTAATCAAAAACTCCCAACACACAAAGCCCTGGACCAGATGGTTTCACAGGAGAATTTTGCAAAGCATTTAAGAAAGAACTAACCCCTATCCTTTGCAGACTATTCCAAAAAATCCAAGAAGATGGAGCACTTCCAAACACTTTTTATGAAGCCAGCATCATCCTAATCCCAAAACCAGATAAAGACATAACAAAGAAACAAAACTTCATGCCAATATCGCTGATGAACATAGCCACTAAAATCCTCAACAAAATATTGGCAAACTGTATTCAGCAATACATTAAAAGATCATACACTATGATTAAGTGGGATTCATCCAAGGGATGCAAGGATGGTAAATAGGTAAAATATACACAGATCAATAAATGTAATACATCACATAAACAAATGGAAAGACAAAAATCACATGATCATAGCATTAGATGTAGAAAAAACATTTGATAAGGTCCAGCACCCATTTATGATAAAAACACTCAGCAAAGTATGAATAGAAAGAGCATTCCTCAACATAATAACAACCATATACAGAGACCTAGAGCCAAAATCATAGTTAATGGACAAAAACTAAAAGCTTTCACATTAAGATCAGGAACAAGACAAGGTTGTCCACTTTCACTACTACTATTCAACATAGTATTGGAAGTCCTAGTCACAGTAATCAGAAAAGAAAAAAAGAAATAAATGGCATCAAAATTGGAAAAGAGGAAACAAAATTGTCATTGTTTGCAGATGACATGATGGTGTATGTAGAAAATCCTGTAGACTCCACCAAAAAACTACTCAACCTAATAAATGAATTTGGCAAAACAGCCAGATACAAAGTCAATATTTAGAAATTGGAGGTACTTTTGTAAACCAACAATGAGATATCAGAAACAGAAATCAGGAAAAAAATTCCATTTGATATACCAACAAGTAAAATAAAATACCTAGGAATAAACCTAACCAAGTAGATAAAAGACCTGTGCTCAGAAAACTACACAACACCGAGGAAAAAAATGAAGGAAGACACAAATAAATGGAAGCACATACATGTTCATGGATTAGAAGAATTAACATTATTAAAATGTACATACTACCCAAAGCGTTTTATAGATACAATGCAATACTTTTTAAAGTACCAATGACAAATTTCACAGATATAGAACAAACACTTCAAAAATTTACATGGAACCATAAATAACGCCAAATAGCTGCAACAACTTTGAGAAAGAAGAACAAAGCAGGAAGGATCACAATACCTGATATGAAACAGTATTACAAGACCACTGTAATCAAAACAGCCTGGTGCTGGCATGAGAACAGACACATAGACCGATGGAACAGAGTAGAGAGCCCAGAAATAAACCCAAGTCTCTATGGTCAATTGATATTTGACAAAGGGGGAAGAAGCATAAAATGGAGTAAAAATAGCCTCTTCAGCTAATGGTGTTGGGAAATCTGGACAGCTACATGCAAAGAAATGAAACTTGATCACCAACTTATGCCATACACAAAAATAAATTCAAGGTGGATAAAAGACTTAAATATAAGTCATCATACCATAGAAGTCCTACAAGAGAACATAGGCAGGAATATCTCAGATACTCCACGCAGCAATATTTTCACTGATATGTCCCCTAGAGCAAGAGACATAAAAGAAAAATTAAACAAATGGTATCTCATCAAAAGGAAAAGCTTCTGCATGGCTAAAGAAAGCAGCATTAAAATGAAAAGAGAACCAACTGTATGGGAAAATATATTTGCCAATGATATCTCAGACAAAGGTTTGATCTCCACAATATATAAAGAACTCATACAACTCCACTCTAGGAAGACCAAAAAAAAAAAAAAAAAAAAAAGCAATTAAAAAATGGGCAAAGGACTTGAACAGATACTTCTCCAAGGAGGATATACAAAAGGTCCATACATATGAAAAGATGCTCAGCATTGCTAGCCATCAGAGAGATGCAAGTTAAAACCACAATGAGATACCACTTCAGTGAGAATGGGTATCATAAACAAAGCAACAAACAACGAGTGTTGGAGAGGTTGTAGAGGAAAGAGAACCCTAGTGCACTATTGGTGGGATTGTGTACTGGTGAAGGCACTTTGGAAAATCATATGGAATTTCCTCAGAAAACTAAAAATTTACCTTGCAATTCCACTGATGGGATTATTCCTAAGAATCCTGCAACACGAATCCAAAAGAACTTTTGCACCCCAATGTTCATTATAGCACAATTTACATAGCTAAAGTAGTGGAAGCAACTTAAGTGCCCATCAGTAAATGAGTGGATCAAAAAACTATGGTACACAATGGAGTACTACACAGCAGAAAGAAAGGAGCTCCTACACTTTATGACAGCATGGATGGAACTGGAGAGCATTATGCTAAGTGAAATAAGACAGGCGGTGAGGGACAAATACCATATGATCTCACCTTTAAGTGGAATCTAATGAAAAAACAAACAAGCAAGCAATATATAACCAGAGACATTGAAATTAAGAACAAAGGGACAGTAACAATAGGGGAGATGGGAGGGGATAGTTGGGGGAAAAGGGGGAAGGGTTTTGAGGAACAACTATAAAGGACACATGGACAAAACCAAGGGGAGTGGAATTGGGGGAGGGAGGTTGGGATGGCTGCATTGGAGGTAGAGGTGTGCAGGGAAAGGCAGACAACTGTACTCAAACAATAATAAAATTTTAAAAAATGAGAAAAAAGAGAATAAACAGTAATCACAATTACTTTTTTTTGTGTTTCTTTCAGAGAGCTAGTTGGCTGGCCAGCATACAATTACGTCTAATAGAAAAAAATACTTAATAATAAACTTAACCAAGGATGTAAAAGACACTTACCCTGATAATTAAAAACACTGAAGGTAGAAATTAAGTAAGATACAAATAAGTAGAAGCATATACCATGTTCATAGAGAGAAAGAATTAGCATCATTAAAATATCTATACTACCCAAAGCAATCTAGAGATTCAATCTAGAGATTTAATATCCTATCAAGATACTAATGGTATATTTCACATAACTATTACAGACATTCCAAAATTTATGTAAAACCATAAAAGACTCCAAATATCCACAGCAATCTGGAGGAAGAAGAATAAAGTTTGGGAAATTCATGTTTCCTGATATCAAACTATACTAGAAGTCCATATTAATGAAAACAGCATGGAACTGTCATTAAAACAGACATATTGATTAATGAAACAGAATAGAGAGCCCAGAAATAAACCTACAGCTTTATGGTTAATTCATATTTGACAAGGTAGGCAAAAACATACAATGGGGTAAAAGTCGTCTATTTGATAAATAATATTGGGAAAATTGGACCAACATATGCAAAAAATTAAATTAGACCACTTTACACCATACACAAGATTAAACTCCAAATGGATTAAAAACCTAAATCTTAGACTCAAAACCATAAAAATCTTAGTAGAAAATTACATAGGCAGTAAAATCCTGGACACTTCTCATCACAATACTTTTAAACAAATGGGACTAATCTCAAACTGAAAAAAAACTTTGCACAGCAAAGGAAATCATCAACAAAATGAAAAGGCAACCTACTGAATGGGAGAATATATTTGCTGATATTCCTGATAAGGGGTTAATATCCAAAATTTATAAAGAATTCAGTACAATTCAATACCAAACAAACCAAATTAGAAAATGGGCAGAGCAGAGGATCAGAACAGACACATCTTTAAAGAGGACCTACAGATGGCCAATAGATATATGAAAAGACACTTATTGTCACTAATCATCCGAGAAATGAATGTTAAAACCACAATGAGATATCACCTCATACCTGTCATAATGGCTGTCATCAACAAATCAATAAACAAGTGTTGACAAGGATGTGGAGAAAAGGGAACCCTCCTGCACTGTTGGTGGAAATGTAGATTGGTGTAGCCACTGTGGAAAGCAGTATGGAATTACTTTAAAAAATGAAAACTGGAAATGGCTTATCAACCAACTATTCTACTTCTTGGAATTAAATGAAGAAATTCAAAACAATGTTTCAAAAAAATACGTGCACCTCTATGTTCATTGCAGTGTTAGCTAAGATTTGGAATTGGCCAGTGTCCATCAATACATAAGTGAATAACAATGCTATGGTATATTTACATAATGGATTACTAATTGGCCACACAAAAAAGAGGATATCTTATCCTTTGTGACAGCATGGTTGGATCTGGAGAACATTATGCTAAGTGAAATAAGCCAGTCAGAGAAAGAGAAGTATCATATGATTTTACTCATATGTGGGAATTTAATAAACAAAATAAACTAACAAGTAAATGGTGACAGGTTTATAAATAGCAGACTGACAGCTGTCAGCATCAGTGGCCAGGAGTTGGGGGTCTGGGTGCCAGGGTGGAAGGATTGAGGAAAAAATAAAAAAGAAAAAAAAAGAGAGAAAAAAAACCTCAGAGAACACTGTGGTAATTGCTGGTGGAAGGGAAGTTGCAGGGGTGGGGGTGAAGGAAGTTAGAGAGATAAATGGTGATAGAAAGAGACTTAACTTGAGGTGGTGAACACACAATACAGTGTACAGATGATGTGTTGTGGAATTGTACACCTGAAATCTGTATAATTTTGTTAACTAAAGTCACCCCAATAAATTTAATAAAAGAAAAATAAATAAAGTAAAATGACACTACTTCTCTATCAATTATTACCTTAAATATGAATGGTTTAAATACTCCAATCAAAAGACATAGGGAAGCTGAATGGATAGAAAATAAGTCCCATACATAAACTACCTACAAGAGAATCACTTCAGATCGAAAGACACACATAGATTAAAAGTAAAAGGATAGAAAAGTATAGTTCACACAAATGGAAATGAAAGAAAAGAACTGGGTAACGATACTTATATGAGACAATACAGACTTTAAAAGAAAGGCTATTATAACAAGAGAAGAAGAAGGACATAGCATTTCCACTTCTGGGTATTTATCCAAAGAAGCACAACACAACAATTCGAAAAGACATATACATCTCTATGTTTATTACAGCATTATATACAATAACCAAGATATGGAAGTTGCCTAAGTGTCCATTGATAGACGTGGCTACAGACTAGAAGGTACATATATACAATGGAATGTGATGAAAAGGCATGGAATCTTGCCATCTGTAACAATATGGACAAACTTGGAGTTAGCATGCTATGCAAAATAAGTCAGACAGAAATGAAAAATACCATATCATTTCACTTATATGTGGAATCTAAAAATCAAAATAAATGAACCAACAAAACAGAAACAAATTTATAGATATAGAGAACATTTTGATGGTTGTCGCATTGAAGGGTGCCAGGGTGAAGGATAAAAAAGAGCAGGGATTAAGATGTGCAAAATTTCAGTTATGAAAACAGTCTCAAGGATGTAAAATGCAGTCTACAGAATATAGTCAATAATATTGTAATAATTATGTATGTGATTTGATGAGTACTAGACTTATTGGAGTTACTATTTCATAAATTATACAAATGTCTAATCACCATGTTTTACACATGAGACTAATATAATATTGTACATCAACTGCAAGTGAAAAATAAAAATTTATTTAAAAATGACAAATGGGATTCACTGAGGTATATACCTGAAACTAATATAATATTGTATGTCAACTGTAAATGAAAAATAAAAATGATTATAATAAAATAAAATTAAATTAAAATAAAATAACCAAGTGGATTAAAATGGTTAAAGGTATAACAAATTGAATTGCTGAAAAGTTCATATCTTCAGCCAAGGAAAAATGTTAATCTATTTGAATAATGAGTTTCATCTGGATTTGCTTATGTCATCTATTACAAAATGTTTTCCAAATTGTGTCATTTGAATGCAAGATTTCATGAATAGGAGTATCAACTATTATAACATACATAACATGTTCTCATTCTTCCTAAAAAGGTAAATCTTTCCCCAGTGTCCACATTATATAAAACAACACATTATGACACAGTAAAGCTAGATGTAGAAAACTGTAGGTTCCTTTGAGCAATAAATTTCCCAAATTAGTCTGTAAACCTTTTCAGACACTTCCGAAAGTGTATGATATCAGAAACCTTTTCTGATACTTCTTTACTGCTAACAGTTAATTGTCTCTAAAACTTTCAAGATATACAACCTCTGATAAAGAGAATCAAAGTGAACCTGGAGCGCACTGGCTTCAGTCCACTAAAGTGACAGGTAAGAAATCTGAAGTCATAGAAACGAAGCACCAAGAACAAGGATTCATGTCTCCCAATTCTCAAGCCACTCCTTACATAGATGAAAGGGAGCCTATTTATTATGCACATCAGCCTGTAATTATATCTGAGAATTAGAGGCAGACCAGGAATAGAACCCAGGCTTTTTAATTCTCAGTTTTATGTTCTTTCTCCTGTATCATCGTGGCTGTGCAGTTACGTTTTCTTCACTTTATTTTATTTAGTGCACTTTTCATTTCATTTTGTATTTTGCTTTATAGTCCACCCTCCAAAATACCACCATATGTAAATCATTGCGAAGTGGACAATATGGGAACAGTGATAAAATCAAAGATTGCATTTCTAAACAAGAACGTAGCACCAATCAGATCATATATATGAGCAAAAACATTCATAAGGGAAAAGATTAAATAATCACAGACCTTTAAAATAAGTTTCATCTCTCTAAGCCTCAATTACTTCATCTGTAAAGCCAGTATTAATAATGGAGGCTAACTCATAATACTGAGGGATTAATGGAGATAATATAAGCAAAGCACCAGAAACAGCCCTACTTTTTTAGTAAGTGCTTTTAAAGGACTAACTTTTGTTAACTGTGAGTTATTTACAGGCACTTTTCAGATTTTGTGGGCCATATCCCTCACAATAGTGTTAAAAGGTAAGTGCCATTGACATTAGGGCCTTCCCAGGCCCTAGAGTTAGGGAGGGGTCACAGGAGATGCCTTAGGCAATGAGGTTGAAGCCTGTGCTGCTAGCACAGCAAACTTAGATTTCCCTAGCTCCAGGCAGAGACAAAAAGGGAGCAGTCCCTGCATGGAGTCTGTGCAGGGCTGGTCAGGGTGATTGATGGAGGGAAAAGCCCTCTTACTCCCTTCAGAAACATGGTGGCAGATGGAGGTGCTGACCTGCCAGTCTAGCTGGGCAAAGGATGGGATTGGCTGGGGAGATGAACCCTGCTGGAATGCACAGAAATTTTGGCTGGGAGATTTAAAGAGAGGGAACATGCACCTTCTTCCTCCCCTCTTGCCCTGTTTGAGGCTGCAGCTGGAGCTCTTGGGGACCAGCAGGCCCAAGAAGCTGTGTGGCCAGGCAGCAGACCCTGCCCCCCGCCCCCAGCCCCTGCGGCCCAGGAGATGGCAGTGGCTGATGGTGTGGGCTGTGTGCAGAAAAGAGACTGAGGCCTGACAGTGATGGCAAAAGAAGCTGAGCAGCTTGGAGGATGACTCAGTGGCTACCTGAGATTTCCAAAGACAGTATTTTTAAACAGGAGAAGGTACTCTGTGCACAGCCTTGGATAGGTCTGGCCAAGGGTGGTGGGTTTTTTCTCTGGGTGTTCTCGAGGGGAAGGGCTCTGAGGCAGAAGCCTTCCACTCTTCCCAAAATTGTGTCTTTTTTGAATAAATGGTTCCTTTCCTTTTTCACCAAACCTCTGCATCCAGAATTTGCCTATGGGTGGTGGGCAACAGAACCCCATTTCTGTTCAGTAATACCATTATTATTCTCATTTTTAAAAGAAGAAAATAAAGGCCCAGAGATGCAAAGTAACTTGCCCAAGACAAGGAGTCAATAAGCAAGCGAGCTGACATTTCAACGCTGATGATTTGACTTCAGAGTCTATACTTTTAACTTCTGTTCTACAAGTAGAGTTAACATGTAATAAAAAATGTTAATATTATAATTTCATTTAAATAGAAGAATTACTATCCATATCACATAGAGTAGGACACATGTGCTGAACATTTTTTCATAAAAGGCTTCATTTTATTATAAAGTGAAGTATATCAAAATACAAACTTATTAAGCATGACATTGGCCACAAAACAATAGACAGGAAATATAAGTACAAGAATTTGATGTGCTCTATATAATATATGACCCACATTATTATAAAAAAATGGTCCCAAAATTTTGAACTCATTTCTGTTTTCTGAATACATTTCTTACTCAACATAAATTTTCTTGACAGTATTGAGTGGGGTTGGTGTTCCATACCTATCAAGGACATCTGAGCTTGTGTTTTGCATCTGAAAAGCATGTTTTTTTAAAAAAATGTTGAAACATTCAGAGTGTACCAAAAAGGACAGAAAATAAGGTAGTGTCTTCACATATTAACCACCCAGCTTTGTCAGACCATAAGGTTTGATAATTGTCCTCAATGTTTCATCAAAACTCTTAGGCAAATAGAGATAGAGGAGAAATTCCTTAGCCTAAAAAGGATAATTATACACATTCCACAATTAACGCACTTTATATGGTGTTCCCATTAAAGCCAAAAATATCTAGACAAACATGTCCACTTTTCCATGTGTGCCTACCATGGCTCTGGACTTGGGGGCTCATCCAGGATGAGAAAAAGAAATGGTGGAAAGACTAAAGAAAACTGTAGAATTGTAGTCATTCTTATTGTGGTGGCAGTGGCAGATTTGTTTCTAATTTTTAGTTTAGTTGGATGTTTGCTGAAGAACATGATTTGTGTGATAATTTTTGTCTTTGTTTAGATTTTTATTCAGGGCTAGAACATGGTCAATTTTAAGCAATATTCTATGGATGGTTGACTAGAATGTGATTTTTCTAACTTGGGGATGCACAATCCCCTATATATAGGCGTGGGCAGAAGTAGGTTCCCAACTGTGAGTACGTGAAACACAGAGTTTATTTTTATATTATTATTTATTAATTTTTGTATTATTTACCATACTACCAACCAGAAACCTACTTTTCCCCCAACCTATACAATCAACAGGGTTGATCTTGTTAACTGCATGGCTAGAAACAGTGTAGAAACTGTTTCACCCTGCTCCAAAATCTTTCATTTCTAATCATTATAAATGTGTTCTGTGACAAACCATATATAGCCCAGAAGGCCCAAATTGTCACTGACTGTACCTGTCTTGAGCCTGAAACACTCCCAAATATTATTTCAACCTGAAACAGTCATATAATGATAGAATTAATTCGACTCTTTAAGTGCTTGAATTTCCTTTGCAAAGATTCCACCAAGCAGCATAAACTCCTCCAGGGCTAGAGCACTTGGCTTCTGGCAATCTGCCCTCCCAGGATGGGAGCTCTCAGGAGCTCTCCTGCCTCCTCCCACACCCGGGGCAAATGGCTGCAGAAAGGCCAGAGAAAGGTCTTTAGTTGTTTTAGGCATTATTTACCAATTTCTTCAACAAATATTAGTCAAGCAGTTGTTGTTCTAGTCCCTTGGAGCAAACAGAGAACAAAGCTGAGAAGTGCCTGACCTCAGAGTTTATAAAGGAGGGTAACTGAGAGTTAGATTTTCCATTTTCTCCTTGGAACCCTGTTAACTTTTGCTTTAATATGTTGAGAATATGTTACTGCAGTATATAATCTCACAATTGTGTATTTCCTTAATATTTAGTGATTTTTAAAAAACCTCTAATAGTATTCTTTTATTGTTTATGCCAGTGGTCCCCAAACTTTTTGGCACCAGGGACTAGTTTCATGGAAGACGATTTTTCCATGGACTGGGTTAGGGAGTTGTTTCTGGATGATTAAAGAACATTACACTCAAACTCACATCCTGCTGTGCTGCCTGGTTCCTGACAGGCCCGGACAAGTACTGGTCCATGGCTGGGAGGTTGGAGACTGACACGGGGTAGATCGGACCTGCCAATACCCATGGGTGACCGTGACCCAATGCGTTTATGAATCTCATACCGAGACACGCGGGGAAAGAGAGACCGGGGCCACGTGGCTGATTCCTCCCATCTCAGGAAAAAGCCCAGTGGCTTGCCCAGCCAGGGTTTTTATCAGGGGCATTAGCACACATTTACATTGGATTGATTATTCATGGGATTAAGCAGAACAGGTAGGATTACTCATTAGCAAGGCATTGGATGTAAATTCAGATCCGGTGGCAGACAGGACCAAGTTAAAGTAATATGCAGGGGTTAGCAAGCCAGAACTTTTTAAGATACATCTTTGCCAAATTCCTATTAGAGAATTCCCATCCCACAGACATGATCCACACTTGCTCACACAGGAATCACATGGAGCTGTGCTCAAAACGTGTAAATTCTCAGGACTGTGTGTTTACATGCCTGTGGAAATCACTGCCACAGGAGACCCCTGGTTTATGCTGTTATAGTTGCTCCCACTATTTTTCCCTTTTCCCTTCTCCACCTAGTCCCACCCTATCTCCTCAGTCAATTCCCATATCATTGTCCATGTCCCCAAGTCATGAGTAAATGTCCTTTGTTAAATGTCTTTAACCCTAATGTCAAGTTTTTTCTTACTAATTGTGGACATTGAGAAAAAAGACATCTACCAAGAAGGACCTAACTGGTGGCTTAACTGGGCTCAAACTTAAAAAACAGAGCCTAGCAATCATTTCTATACAAAGGCCTCTCATGCAAACCACACTTCAGTGAGAAGCCTGCATTGAACTACCTTCTTCTACACTGAACTACCCTGCATGCACTGTGTCTCTGCCATCTGAGCCAGCCATGAAGGAATTCCCAGAATCCTATTTCACCCAATGAAACTAAGACTTTTCACCATCCAATCAGAGTAGCTCCATTCTGAACAATCAGGATAGCACTTTTTGGACCAATCGAACTGTGAGGATTTGGAGTGATCACTTGCATGAGGATGGGCCAATCAGGGACTAGGGACAGGGATTTTTTCTATATAAATCATCTCTCCTGTGGCTCTGTGAATATACTTTCCCTTTTCACCGAAGACTGCATATCCATGCTGGAGTTGAAGACATCTTACCAGACCCAGAGGAGTGGAGCAGAGCAGAGCTCTCTAGCTGAAGAAGGGGCTCCTTAACCCAGGGCCACCTCACAGTCATGCTGTACCACAGCCATGCAGTTTCATAATTAAGCAATTATCACCATTGAGCTGTTCTACAGCTGTATTGTATCACAATTGAGGTGTTGCCCTAAATAAAGTTTCCTTCTTCACTGAACCCCACATTGGGGATTTCTATTGGCTTTGAATTTGTACTAATGATCATCAGTTGACAAAATATAGGAACTTTTTTCCTTTAGTATTTGCATAGGCCACCTCCATATGATGCAGGACCATTGTTAAGAATTCCCAGAGATACCACGTCCAGAAAAAGACAGAAACTTAGGTGTTACTTCTCTTGACTAGAGGACAGATTTCCTTTATTCTACTTGCTCATTGAGGTGACAGTCCTCTGTGGCCCTGGCTGGAGGCGGGATTGACAGCACTCAGTGCCACTTTACTTACTCTGGGCAGCTCCAAGCCCAAAATCTTTGAGATACCACCTGTCAGTCCCCAGCCCAGCCACACATCCTGCTCAGCCTTCCAGGTCCTTTTCCCATCTGACCTCTGGAAGCACCCCAGACCTTCTCAGTTTAGCTCCACATTTATAAAAGATGCTTGCTAACATTTTTCTAGCACTTAGGGATATTTATAGTTGGAAGGATTTTAGATTATGTATCCATCCCATTTCTGAAACCAGGAAGATTTCACTTTTCTCACGTTCAGTCTCTCTTTCATCTAAAATTTATTCAAAGATTGACTCAACCCCCACCCATCAAAATGTAGTTATCTGAGCCCTTCACAGATCATTGGAAACTCATAGAAATAAGTTTTAGGGAATTTGGGATACTGTAAAAGGAGTTCAAAGCACCCCTGCCATACGTGCTAGACAGGAAGAGTATAGCAACTTCAGGAAGTTGAGGCCTAAGATATTTTGGTTTATTGGGCAACTCTGAACCTTAGAAATGAAAATATGCTGGTTGCTTATGTATATTTAATTCTTTTCCTAAGCAAATTCACACTTTAAAGGAAAAGGCAGACATAAATCCTAATGAAGTCATTTAAATTCCAGTCTGCAGTACTTAAAATGAATCTAAGATTATGGCTCTTGATAAACATTATGACTGAGAATTTAAATGAACACAAACAGTCAGGAGGGTCTGTGAGAGGAGCTAGGGCTTATAGGAGGAGTTCTCACACTATGTCTTCACAAGAACCCTTCATGTGAGAACCCTACAGAAAGAACTCTACTTACAATAAAGCTCTATGTTTACAATAAAGCTTTGCCCCATCCCTTCCTTATTTCTTTATGTAAATTCTCTATCTCACCTTGCTGTGCATTGTTTACATATTACTTGCCTTGTTTTCATGCCCTGGGGTATAACCTTTTTTTTTTTTTTTCTGAATAAATCTTTTTTGGTGACAAAACACCTAGTTGATATCATTTTTTAGTCAAAACTCGTTTATTCTATAGAACCAAATCCCAGTGCTTCTTGTCAGTTCTTCTCTTTCTTTCCAAAAGTAAATATTTTGGCATTATAAAAAATTTTATTTTATAGATAGTTTTCTCTCAAACCTTAGATCAAATTGATGGCAGGATCAGCTTATCAAACTTCTTTTTAACAAAACACCTGCTGAAGGACCCCACCTCTGTCTCCCTCTCTCACATGCATGTGTGTGTGCATGTGCACGCATTTACACACACCCTGCCTACCCTGATGACAGACAGCCTCCAGACTGACCAGGCATTTCCTTTACATGTGTTATTTTCTCTACTATCATCTCTTTCCATCATCTGTTAACTGTAAAATATATTTATTAGGTGCCTTGACCTAGGTACATCTAGGTGTATACAAAAATGAATAAAATGAGCAGAAGTCCATGTCCTTGAGGACTTTACATTCCAATGGCTTGGCATCATTATTGCTACCATCTATTGAGCATCTGCTCTCTATTAGGCTTTGTCCTAGCTGATTTACTATTCTTTATCTATAATTCTTGTAATTTTCCTGCAAGGTGAATTATTATACCACTTAACAGATAAAGAAATTGAACTTCACAGAGAATAATGAACCTGATTCCAAAGTCTTTGCTCTTCTAATGCCATGGTGACAATCATCCACCAGCTTGTTTCTCTGTGAAACCTTTACTGACCCCACTACCTTTGAGTCTTCTACACATCTCATGATAGCAGTGAATGCCTCACAGCAGTTGCTTGCTGATGCACCTGTCCCACCTGTGCTGCTCAAGGGACAAATTATATCCCATTCATCTCAGGGCTCTCAGTGCTCAGCACAATACCAGATCAAATTAAAATAATAGGTATTGAATTATTAAACAAATATTCCTTCTGGCCATACCTAGTCCTCAAATGTCTACAGGGAAACTGCCCATCAGAGGTGGTGGTAATTGGCTCAAGGTTGTAAAAACAGAGATTGGAAGCTACTTTCCCTGATTTGTTCTCATTTTAACACCCATACTTCACAATATGCACCTAAAATGCTGAGTCATATAGCTGGGTGGAATATCTTAACCAGCATAAGTCAGACAACATATGTGTAAAATGATATACAGTAAAAGATGGTATAATATATTATGAAACAAAAAATATTATTATTGAGGGAGGGAAGGTGGCAGAGGAGTGAATTTAGTCACACTGACCTCCTCCCAGGACCAATCTGTAATTACAACTCAGTTGTGGAGAAACCACCTGGAACAAACAACTGAGCAATAGCCAGAGAGAAGCTGTATAACTTCAGACAGACAGAAGTACCAGCCTTGGCACAACTTGTCTGGTAAGGAGCGTGGTAAAGACTGGGCACCCACAGGCAGCAGCACCAGTGAGATAATTAAGTGGCCAGTTGGATCCCCCAAAGAAGACTGGGGTCTAAACGTTAAGCTAGGATTCCCAACCGAGAGCACCGGAACCCAAAAAGTACACAGATAGCAAACAGCAGCAAAAACAACCGGGCTGCAGAGACAGATGGCTGGAGATGCAAGAGTAGTTTAAAGGGCCAACACACAAATTTTCATTTGCAGCCACTTACCCTGAGCTCTGGCAAAGGCAGGGGCAGAGTGGGTGGGAGACACCTGATGAGAGTCTGGGAACAGAAGCCTTGGGGAGTGAACTGAGAGAGTAAACACCAGGGTCCCAGTGCTGAGTCATCCACTAGAAGGCTGCAGCCTTCTGTTCTCAGGCAGACCACTCCCCTCCATGTGAAAGTAGCCTGAGGGGAAACAATATCCTGTACCCCAAGGAGGGCTTCTGTCCTGGCCCTTTGGTGCTTAAGCCTGACTGCTGACTGCAGAGTGACCAGATTAACAACAAAGGACATAGCCAGAGATAGTAGATCCCTGGCAAAGGGTGGAGGGTGTTGCAGGGTGGACTAGAGAGACTTGAGGAAAGATTGGGGAAGGAGGCCCTGGGGAGAGAACTGAGAAATTTTGGTGCTGACCCAACCCCCATACACAGCAACTATTCTGCTCAGGCAGACCTCTTCCCTCCAACCAGCAGCACACTGAAGGGAAACAATAGTCCCCACCCCAGGAGGGATTCAGCCCCTCCCTATGGCACTTAAACCTAACTGATGAGTGAGAGTGACCAGATTAACAATTGAAGGAGGCAGCCAGTGACAGCAGATCACTGGAAGTATCCAACAGGCTGCCTCAGGTGAGATGAGGTCAACATCTGATATCACCAGAGGCAAGTGCAGAAAGAAAACAACAGTGATAAATACAAGAGGCTATCTAAACAAAAGCCACTATGGTCTTCTTCATGATTTGTGATACTTCCTTTCCTGCATAGCTTTTTAACATTCATTTCTTGTTCAGTAAGTTTGTACATATTAAGTCACCAGATTTTATACTATAGTGTATTTCAATTCACATATTTTAGCCCATTTTACCTTCCCTTAGCCCATTTTACCTTCCTCTTTCCTCACATTATTTTCATTTCAAATTTTGTTTTTTCTCTAGCTACAACTTGTTTCCATTCCACATTCTTACTATATCTACCCTATCCAGAGACACAAAACCAATTTTCCCGTCAAGGATCAATTCACATCCTTTTGTGCTGCTTTTAAAATATCCGCATTCTCTCTCCACCTTTAACAATCTTTGCTAGTTGGTTGTGGGTAGGGTAGTTGTTGTTGCATTTCTTCTTCAATTTTATCTCTAGAGCTTTAGTAATTCTGTATTTCAAATATAAATTTTACTCGTCCCCACTCCTACTCTTTTTTTTTTTTTTTGGTCTCAAATTTTAATTTTGGCATCTTAGCCTGTTTGTTTTCTTTTTCTTTTTAGTTTTTCTTCTATTTCCCTTTCATGCTGTCCTTTTATTTTTCTTTATTTTCCTTTTTTTCTTTTCCATTATATCCCAAATTTTAATTTTTCCCTCTCTTAGCCTGATTTTTGTCCCACACTCTTAATATTCCTTCTCCCTCAATCATTTCAAAATCACTTCCCGTTTCTCTAAACATCTCTTAGACTTTTCTTTGTTTCATTTTTCCCTCTCATTCCCATACCACCTATATTAATTGTAGCTCATTTGTTGTTGATAGTACTGTGGTGGATCGTTCTCTCCAATTTGGCTCCTATTTTTTTTTATTAATTATTTACTAATTTTCCTTACTTTTTGTTTCTCTCTCTCATTTTTATTTTGTATATTTTAATTTCAGTTTAAATCTAATATTATATGCTTCCCTTCTCATACTCCATTCCACACTCTTCATTTCCTTTTTTATGCATGAGGTAAATGTTACCTTTTCTCTCTCCATTGCTACAACTCCCAACTCTTATTAGTGTTCCTCCCTCTACCCATTCAAAACCATTTTTCTTTTAGCAAGTCATCTCATATCTGCTCTCCTTATAATAGTCTTAATGTCATTACACCCCTATTAATACTGGTTCATTTGCTGTTCATAGTGGGATTGTGGGGGGAAGTTATATTTTGGGGTGTGGGGTTGTTTCCTGGGCTTTGTGGTTTTGTTTGGGCAGCACCTGCACAACAGCACATAAGGCATGGTGAGTGGAGTTAACCTCAGTCAACCAGCTGGAGGAAAGGACTTACCAAAGGAAGACGCAACAATCAAAGCCCAGTTACATCCAGAGAACCAGCATAAAAGGTATAAAGGGCATCCCAAGAGCATCAAGTTCAGAAGATCAAGGCCGCCTACTATAGAAGTTCACACCACAATATCAGGAAGTCAAACCAGATCAATTTGAATTTCACAGGCCGCCTACCATAGAAGTTCACACCACAATATCAGGAAGTCAAACCAGATCAATTTGAGAAGCAGAAGCCAACAAGATGGCCCTCACAAATAATGGGAAGACAAAGAAACAACCCTCAACCAAAAGGGAAGGAGGAGTCCTCAAAAAATGCTAAATGAAATAGAGGCAAGTCAACTCTCAGATATTGAGTTCAAAACAATGGTTATAAGGTAGCTCAATGAGCTCAGTACAAATTGCCAAAACTACAGAGAAACTATGAGGAACTTACTGCAAACTACATCAACATAAAAAAGGACATAGAAGCAATCATCAAGGGCCAAGAGGAAATGAAGAATACAATTTCTGAATTAAAGAAACAGTAGAAAGAATCAAAAGCAAGCTCAATGAAGCAGAGGATTGAATCAATGAGCTGGAGGACGACGCAGGAAAAAACTCCCAGAAAGAGAATGAAAAGCAAAAAAGACTCAAAAGAATAAAGAGGAGTTAAAGGAAATGTGGGAGAACATGAAACAGAGTAATATCTATATACTAGAGATACCAGAAGGAGAAGAAGATGAGCAAGGAATAGAAAACCTGTTTGAAACAGTCATGATGGAACATTTCCCTAATTTGATGAGAGAAAAAGCCACACAAGTCCAGGAAACTGAGAGGGTCCCAATCGAGAGGAACTTAAAGAGGCCCACAGCAAGACACATCATAATTAAAATGGCAAAATTCAAATACAAAGACTGAATTGTGATGGCAACAAGGGAGAAAAAGGAAGTAACATACAAGGAAGCCCCAATAAGGCTAGTAGCTGACTTCTCAACAGAAACAGTGCCAACCAGAAGGGAATGGCAAGAAATATTCCAAGTAATGAACCGCAAAGGCCTGCAACCAAGACTTCTCTATCCAGCAAGACTCTCAATTAAAATGGAAGGTGAGATAAGGAGTTTCCCAGACAAAAGACAGTTGAAAGAATACACCTCCACCAAATGAGCACTGCAAGTTATGCTAAAGGGACTTCTTTAAGAAGAGGAAGAAAAACAGTGAGAGAGAAATGAACGAAAGTACAAAGGGAGTAAAATGGCAATCAATAAGTACTTATAAAAAATAACCCTAAATGTAAATGGAGTAAATGCTCCAATCAAAAAACATAGGGTAGCTGAATGGATAAGAAAACATGACCTGCATATATCCTGTCTACAAGAGACCCACCTCACAACAAAAGACCTACACAGACTGAAAGTGAAGGGCTGGAAACAAATTTTCCAAGCAAATGGACAGGAAAAAATGTGTGGGTAGCCATACTCATATCTGACAAAATAGACTTCAAAACAAACCCAGAAGGACACTTCATAATAGTCAAGGGAAGAATCCATCAAGAAGACATAAACATTTTAAACATACATGCACCCAGCCTAATAGCAATCAAATATATAATGAAAATCTTGGAGGACTTCATGGAAGATAAAGACAGCAACACACTTATACTAGGGAATTTTAATACCCCACTGTCAAAAATGGATAGATATTCCAGACAAAATATCAACAAGGATATTGTGTCATTGAACAATGCCCTAGATCAAATGGATTTAACTGGTATATGTAGAACCATTCATCCCAAGGAGGCAAAATACACATTCTTTTCAAATGCACATGTAACATTTTCAAAGATAGACCATACTATAGGACACAAAACAAGCCTCAACAAATTCAAGAAAACTAAAATCATACCAGGCATCCTTAGACCACAAGGTTCTGAACCTAGAAACCAACCTCAAGGAAAACACTCAAAAACACTCAGACTCATGGTGACTGAGTAGCATGCTATCAAACAATGAATGGGTGAAGAATGAGATCAAGGAAGAAATCAAAGACTTTCTGGAAACAAATGAAAATCAACTCATTGATTTTCAGCCCAAACCTTATGGACACAGTGAAGGCAGTCCTGAGAGGGAACTACATAGCAATGCAGGCCTATCTTAAAAGATATAAAATTTCAAATAAGCAACCTAACCCTACATCTACAAGAACTGGAGGAACAACAAACAAAGCCCAGAGAAGATAGAAGGAAGGAAATAACCAAGATCAGAGCAGAATTAAATGACATACAGACTAAAAGCACAATTCTAAGGATCAATGGATCCAGAAGCTTGTTCTGTGAAAAGATAAGCAAAATCAACAAGCCTTTAAGCAGACTCATCAAGAAAAAAAGAGAGAGGACCCAAATAAATAAAATCAGAAATGAAAGAAGAGAGATTACAACTGATGCCACAGAAATACAAAGCATTGTAAGAAATTTCTACAAAGAACTACATACCAAGAAATTTGAAAACCTGGGTGACATGGAAAAATTTCTAGAAACAGATAATCTTCTGAAACTGAATGAAGAAGAAGCAGAAAGTATGAAGAGACTGATAACAGCTGACAAAATTGAAACAGTTATTAAAATCTCCTGTTACACAAAAGCCCTGGACCAGATGGTTTCACAGGAGAATTTTACAAAACATTTAAGAAAGAGCTAACTCCTACACTCTTAGACTATTCAAAAAATCCAAGAAGAAGGAAGACTCTCAAACACTTTTTATGAAGCCAGCATCATCCTAAACTCAAAACCACACAAAGAAACTACAAACATAGAAGACTACAGGGCCTATATCACTGATGAACATAGGCACTAAAATCCTCAACAAAGTACTGGCAAACTGCATCCAGCACTACATCAAATAGATCATACATCATGATCAAGTGAGATCATCCTACAGATGCAAGGATGTTACAATATTTACAAATCAATAAATGTAAAACATCGCATAAACAAAAGAAAAGACAAAAGTCACATAATCAATCAATAGATAAGGAAAAAGCACTTGAAAAAATACATCACCCATTTGTGATAAAAATACTCAGCAAAGGGGAGTAGAGGGAACATTCCTCAACATAATAAAGGCAATATGTGGAAAACCTACAGCTAACATTATATTCAACAGACAAAAATTAAAAACTTTCCCATTAAGATAAGGAACAAGACAAGGATGCCCATTTTCACCACTTCTCTTCAACATAGTACTAGAAGTCCTAGCCATAGCAATCAGATAAGAAGAAATAATAAAAGGCATCTAAATTGGAAAAGAGGAAGTAAAACTGTCATTCTTTGCAGATGATATCATAGTGTACTTAGAAAGCCCTATAGACTCCACTAAAAAACTACTCAACCTAATAAGTGAATTTGGCAAAACAGAGGAATACAAAGTCAATGTTCAGAAATGAAAGGCATTTTGTACACCAACAATGAAATATCAGAAACACAATTCAGGGGAAAAAAATCCCATTTGCTATAGCAACAAGAAAAATAGAGTACCTAGGAATGAACCTAACCAAGGAGGTAAAAGACCTGTACTCAGAAAACTATACAACACTGAAAAAGAAATGAAGGAAGACACAAACAAATGGAAGCTATACTGTGTTCATGGATTGGAAGAATTAACATCATCAAAATGTCCATACTACCCAAAGCAATTTATAGATTGAATGCAATACCTATTAAGGTACCAATGGTATATTTCACAGATATAGAACAAACATTTCAGAAATTTATATGGAACCATAACTGACCCCAATTGCTGCAGCAATTTTGAGAAAGAACAAAGTAGTTGGGATCACCATACCTGACATCAAACTATTTTACAAGGCCACAGTAATCAAAACAGTTTGGTACTGGCATAAGAACAGACACATAGGTCAATGGAACACAATAGAGAGCCCAGAAATAAATCCAAGTCTATGGTCAATTGATATTCATAAAGGGAGAAGAAACATAAAATGGAGTAAAAATAGCCCCTTCAACACATGGTGTCAGGAGATTTGGACAGATACATGCAAAAAAATGAAACTCTACCACCAACTTACACTATACACAAAAATAAACTCAAAATGGATAAAAGACTTAAATATAAGTTGTGATACCATAAAAGTCCTAGAGGAGAAGATAGGCAGGAAAATATCAGGTATTCCATGCAGCAATATTTTCATCGATATGTCCCCTACAGCAAGGGATATAAAGGAAAGAATAAACAAATGGGACCTCATCAAAATAAAAATCTTCTGCATGGCTAAAGAAAACATTAGCAAAATGAAAAGGGAACCCACCCTATGGGAAAATATATTTGCCAATGATTACCAAGGGATTGATCTCCAAAATATATAAAGAACTCACACAACTCCACACCAGGAAGACAAAAAACCCAATCAAAAAATAGGCAAAGGACCTGAACAGACATTTCTCCAAGGAGGACATACAGAGAGCCCAGATACATATGAAAGGATGCTCAGCATCACTAGCCATCAGAGAGATGCGAATTAAACCACAATGAAGTACCACTTTACACCAGTCAGAATGGCATCATAACCAAATCAACAAACAAGTGCTGGCAAGGTTATGGAGAAAAGGGAACCCAAGTACATTTTTGGTGGGAATGCTGACTGGCGCAGCTTTGTGGAAAACAGCATGGAATTTCCTCAGAAAACTAAAAATGGAGCTACCTTTTGTCCCAGCAATTCCACTGCTGGGATTATACCCTAAAAATCCTGAAGCACTAATCCAAAATAACCTATGTACCCCAATGTTCATAGCAGCACCATTTACAATAGTCAAGTGCTGGAAACAGCTTAGGTGCTCATCAGTAAATGAATGATCAAAAAACAGTGATACATTTACACAATGGAATACTACACAGCAGAAAGAAAGGAGCTCCTACCCTTCGAAACAACACGGATGGAACTGGAGAGCATAATGCTAAATGAAGTAAGCCAGGCAGTGAAAGACAAATACCATATGATCTCACCTATAAGTGGAACCTAATCGACAAAACAAACAAGCAACAAAAATATAACCAGAGACATTGAAATGAAGAGCAAAACGACAGTAAGCAGATGGGTAGAGGAGAAAAATAACATGGGAAAGAAGGGTATGTGTCGTAAATGAACATGTATAAGGGACCCATGGGCAAAGCCAAAGTGGGGTAGAATTGAGGGTGGCAGGTAGGAGTGGGTAGGGTGGGGTAAAGTGGTGGTGGGAAAATGGAGACAACTGTATTCGAACATTAATAATAAAAAATTAGAAAGAAGATAGTATTGTATTTATTGTTCAAGTAAGTTCCCAGCCTTTTAGCTTAAAAAAAGGCTCATTTATCAACTGTCCATTTTGTTTTAAACACTGCTGTTTTACTATGAATGCAAAATTTTCTATCTCATCTGTAAAGTCATAAAGTTTAATTCTCAAAATCAAGTTTGCTTAATAAAACGCATTTCTGGACTTCCAGCCAAGATTGGGGCGTAGGTAGACATACCATGCCTCCTCACACAACCAAAAGAGGAAAAACAACAATTTAAAAAACAAAAACAGCCAGAACTGATCTAAATCGAACTGAGTGGAAGTCTGACAATCAAGGAGTTAAAGAAGACACATTCATCCAGACCCGTAAGCAGGGTGGAGCCAGGCAGAGAGCACACGGCAAGACAGTGGTTTGTGGAGCAGTACCGTCAACCCTGCAGCTGCCTGGAGAGACCTGTGGCAGGTGTGCCTAGCCAAAACATGGCTGATGCACTTGGCGAAACCCGTGGCTGGCCGACCTGGACCCAGTGGGGTTGAGACTGGTGGACCTGGTGGTCCCTCATTCGCACGCAGAAAAACTAGGAGAAAAAGCTGGGGAGCTGTGCAGACCACGCAAACCACCACCATGGGGAAATAAAGCCTCAAACCACCAATTGAAAACACCTGTGGAGGTTGAGGCACCAGCAGGAGGAACTCCCAGCCTCACAGGAGAGTTCATTGGAGAGACCCACAGGGACTTGGAACTATGCAAGCCTGCCCACTAACCCCGGAGCCAGCACAGAAGAATCCAGCTCGCTTGTGGGTAGCGGGGGAAGTAGGGAGAGCAGAGCAAGCGCCATTGTTCTCTCAGGCCCCGCACCCACAGGCAGTGTCACAACACAATAACGTGGGTGACCCCATCCTGGTGAGCACCTAAGGCTCTGCCCCTTAAAGTAACAGGCGCACTGAGGAAAAAAAAGTGGTCCAAATGAAAGAACAGATCAAAGCTCCAGAAAAAATACAACTAAGTGACAAAGAGATAGCCAACCTATCAGATGCACAATTCAAAACACTGGTAATCAGGAAGCTCACAGGATTGGTTGAAATTTGGTCACAGTTAGATGAACAAATGAAGGATACACTAAAGGAAATGAATGGAAATGTGCAGAGAACCAATAGGGATGAGAAGGAAACTGGGACTCAAATCAACGGAGCGGACAAGAAAGAAGAAAAAACATTCAACCAGAAAAGAATGAAGAAACAAGAATTCAAAAAAATGACAAGAGGCTTAGGAACCTCCAGGACATCTTTAAATGTCCCAACATTCGAGTCATAGGGGTGCTGGAAGGAGAAGAGGAAGACCAAGGGATTGAAAACTTATTTGAACAAATAATGAAGGAGAACTTCCCCTAGCTGGTGAAGGAAACAGACTTTCAGGAAGTCCAGGAAGCTCAGAGAGTCCCAAAGAAGTTGGACCCAAGGAGATACACCCCAAGACACATCATAATGACACTGCCCAAGATTAAAAATAAGGAGAGAATCTTAGAAGCAGCAAGAGAAAAGGAGACAGTTACCTACAAAAGAATTCCCATAAGACTGTCAGCTGATTTCTCAAAAGAGACCTTGCAGGCAAGAAGGGGCTGGAAAGAAGTATACCAAGTCATGAAAGGCAAAGACCTAAATCCAAGAATACTCTATCCAGCAAAACTTTCATTCAGAATGGAAGTACAGATAAAGTGTTTCTCAAATAAGGCCAAGTTCAAGGAATACATCATCACCCAGCCTTTATTATATGAAATGTTAAAGGGATTTATATAAGGCATGGAAGGGTATCAACAGGGGAGTGGGAGGGGGAAAGAGGAGGAAAAAGTACAGAGAATAAGTAGCATAAATGGTAGGTAGAAAACAGGGGGAGGTTAAGAATAGTATAGGAAATGTAGAAGCCAAAGAACTTATGTGTATGACCCATGGACAAAAACTAAAAAGCAGGGAATGGGGGAAGTTGTGGGTCAGAGGGGAATAAAGAGGGGGAAACGGGACAACTGTAATAGCATAAGCAAAATATATTTAAAAATAAATAAATAAATAAATAAATAAATAAATAAATAAAATGCATTTCTACTATCTCTTCCAAAACTAATAACTGATGTTCTGAACCCCTAATCTTCTTTTCTTTCTTACCAATTTGTCTGTCTCTTCATGATTCACTGGATAAGAAACAATTATTGCAAACATATGTTATATGCTTCATATGCTCCAGGCCCTTGCATAAATGCTCTCCAAGTACTTTATTTTTTAATTCTAAACTTCTGATGTATGTACTATTATTATTATTTCCATTTTACACATAAGAAAATAAATTACAGGAAGCTTAATTTGCCCAAAGTCACATAGAACTGCTAAGTGGAAAACCCTGGAATTGAACCCAGGAAAGTCAATTCTGGAGTCTATACATTATTTTTTAATTTCTCACTAACATAAGTAATACATTCAACTCTTTCAAAAAGCAAAATATTCATCAAATAAAATAATTCATATTAACTGCTGCTCTATAAATTGCAGTCTCTTAGTTATTCATTAATAGAAAATCATTTAGAGACAAATCTATAAAAAAGTAAATAATTGAGATTAGGATTCATACCCCAAGAATTTTACTAATAGGTACCTTTCATCTGAACTCAGCTGACTGGTGACTTTTTTTAATAATAA
>PVJI01010837.1:0-58661 GCA_004026765.1 Micronycteris hirsuta | reverse complement strand
AAAATATCTAACTTTTTTTCCAGTAGATTTTAAGTCTTAGGTACTAGCAGTTGTCCAATAGTTCCTTTAAGTACTAATTTTTGTCTCTAGGGGAGGGAAATTAATATAAATGGTGTATGCAGACAGTCAAGAAAGAATTTTTTTGTGAAGCATCTATTTTACCACATTTTTCACTCAAAGGGTTTACTTTAGTATTATGAATCTGGCTTGTAGTGTGAGCTTTAGTTTTGAGAATAATTATTTCCTTGGGTAGTAGTAAAGTTTCTATAAGTTAGCTATTTAAGTTCTATTTGGTACTTTTTGGGGCGTGTCCTTGTAGCTTTAATAAACCCTTTTTGTTTCCATACCATACCAAAATCATGTACAACATCAAAACATATCTTGTGCTACTATGCAAGACTAGTAAAAGCTATGAGTTCAGCAACTTGACTGAGCTAACCTCAGGTTGGGGTTTGAACTCAGCGGGTAGCGGAAAATCTGTGATACTATATTCTGCTTGAAATTTCCCATTTGTATGCCTGCGGCAAGTACCATGTGCAAAGAAGGTGACATCAAGGTCTTTGAAAGGAGTTTCAGTGAGGTTTGGATAAGAAGGAATTATAGACTGTGGTGGTGATGTAGTTAAAATTGTTCCTCAGGAGGAAAAGAAGACTAGATGCATTGAGGCTTAGACAGTGAGAGGGAGAGAACAGTAGGATTTCATAGGAAATGAGTTAGAGGCAGGAAATGTTGGGTGTTCTCAGTAAGTAGTAGGGTCCGAATTGCGTGGGGGTATGTGTAGAGTCAGTTAACGGCCAGAACTAAGTTAGCAGTGATCTCAGTTAATTTTGCAGCATGGAAAATTTGTATAAGCAAAGAGAAATGCCTGAGCCGTAGGGTCTAAAGTGAGGCTACAGTATGAAACAGGCCTTTGGTTTCTGTTGTGTTTTGGGGTGAAGACCCCTAAAGCATGTCCTTCCTCTTTGCGCATAAAAACGTAAAAGGGCAGTGAGTAATTGGGAGAATTCAAGAGTGGGGGAAGAGAATAGAAAGGATATGAGGTTTTGAAATTCAGACATGGAAGGAGAGTCCCGGTTAAGAGGTTTAGGCATGGACCCTTAGCAATGGTATATAAAAGGAAGTTAATAGTGGAAATGTCAGGAAAACAGTTGTAGCAGTAGCCAACTAATGCTATCAACCCTTGGAGTTGTCTTTTGGTCACAGGGATAGGGAAATTGATGATGGTGATAATTCATTGGGGGAATAAATGTTCCCTTATGGGAAGATGCCATGTCCTAGATTAATGCACTTGTGGACCACATAATGGCGTTTATCTTTAGACCCTGATGTCCCATGTGGGCAAGAAATTGGGGTACCTATTGGATGTAGACAAGCAATCTGTAAAAATCAGGTGAGCAGAGAGGGTCTTCTACATACTGGATATGAGTTTTAGGATAAGGTTAAATTTCTCAGGTTTGCATTTAGAGTCCAAAACAAATAAGTAGCATCCTCAGTAAACACCGGAGGCATTACAAACACTGTTGATTTTTCCATAGAAACAAAAAAAGATATTGTAAGTCAGTGTGGAGAAGTATGCTTAAAAACAAAAAAGGAGAGCATAAAGTAATGACTATAAATGAACGGTATGGGATTAGATAAAAGCCAGAATGGTATTCAGGTTAGAAACTGGAAGACCATGGAACGACTCTTGTTTATTGCTTTCAAGTCTTAGACTAGTCAAGATCTTTGCCAATAGTCCTTTTTACTTGGAGGATGGGGGTATTACAGGCATTGGGTATGTGGACTAAGTCTTCCTTGTAAAGTAGACTTTGAATTGATTTATATATTCTTGTCAGTTCGTATGGGGGTTCAGAAAGTCTTTAACAATATTATATAAATCTGACTGTAACCAAAGCTTAGAGTAGTTGTTCAGGTGGGAACAAAGGTCAATAACCTTCAGCTGCAGGTAAAGAAGGGTCACGGGTTGGGGGGAATTAGGAAGCATGGTAGTTCAATGAAGGCAGGGATGAATACAGAGGAAGCATAGGGATTAAAGAGGAAAAAGGAAAAGGGAATTCATAGAATAAGGAGAAGAAGTACATGTGGGAAAGGTCTGGACTGATGCATACAAAAGGTCCTAGGTTCAGGAAAGGGGTTGTGAGGTTTAGTTGGGGGTGAAAAAGGATCAGGAGGAATGAATTGGCAGTGAGAGTAACATCCCTTAAGGGATTGTATAGGCTGAGATATTTTATTTTATTTTTTTAAAAAAGATTTTATTTATTTTTAGAGAGAGGAGAAGAGAGGGAGAGAAACATCAATGCATGGTTGCCTCTTGCATGCCCCCAACCAGGGTCTTGGCCTGCATCCCAGGCATGTGCCCTGACTGGGAACCGAACCACTAGGCTTGAGGTTCGCAGGCCAATGCTCAGTCCACTGAGCCACACCCCCAGGGCTAGGCTGACATATTTTAGAGACAGTTTCTAATTCTTTGGCCTCCTTGTACCAAAATATGCTGATCATTGATGAGAAGAGATGTCAGAGCCATTGGCACCCATGATGGACAAGTTTAGAAATTTCCCAGGTGTCCCAAAGAGGCCACTGGAGTTCTAAATTGTCCTTAATAATATTCAGATGTCTTTTGGAAGTAAAGAACTGATTTGTGACTAGTGGTGAACATATAATTAGCAGAGGTTTCGGAAAGGCTTGAGAAGAGAATTGAGAATTTCTTGTAGCACCAAGGTTAAACAAAAGCTGGTAACAAAATGAAACAAAATAATGCGCCACTTAAAAATCAAAATCAAATCTTTACTGTGCTCTCGTGGACAAGTAAGTTCCTGAAGCATAGGCATCAGTATCTGTACTCATTGTGGGAACGTTGAAGTGCCGCCAGTCAGGTTAGGAAAACACGACAGGCTTCCAGTTCAATCCGAGTCATGGTACCGAACCATCAAAGACAGAACCTGAATGAGGAAGGAGACTGGGTTAATCCAGGCTGTTATAATTAAGAAGACACCCCCCATCAATGTGCCTAAGCAGTACATTAAACTTTTTGCGGGAGAGATAACCCAGTTACAGAGGGGAAAACTTACAATTTGGGTTGTTCTGCAAGAAGGGGAAGCCACAGTTCATTATCCAAATAGGAATTGTTTTTCTATGGGGTTAGCTAGTTTTGGTAGCATAAACAATTCTAATCTTAACCAATCGATCAAGAGACAAAGAAAGGGAAGTTGGAGGGTCTGAGTCTGGTCTTGTCAGCAGATTCGGGCAAAAGGAGAAAAGTCTGCGTTTTTCTTTGTCATGACTAAGGCCTCATCATTAATCTGTCTTGATAGAAGTTTATTCAACTCTCTTGCGAGTGGCTTTCAGAGTAACTAAATATCGTCATACAGACAGGATTGGGAAGAATGGGTTGCAGTTATCTGTACAGCCTCTACATGCATAGAAGAAATTCTGAGGGATTCTTTTTCTCTCGTACATCTAGCATGATTTGTCAACAAAACCTCTTATTTCTACCATTAAGACATCTTGATCTGATTATTTTTCTTGCCTCGAATGCTACAACTCTAGTCCAAGCTTCCATCACCTCTCACCTGGGTTATTACATTAATTCTCTCTGCTTGTACCCTTGATGACATACATTCTGTTTTTTTAACTCAGCACCCAGAATAGTGCAATTCAGATCCAGTCCAAGTTAAGTCACTCCTGCGCTGGAAGGTTGCTTACCGCCCACCAGTTGCTCCCGTCTCTCTCAGGTCAAAGGCCAAAGTCTTTACAGCACAGAACCTATACGGTCTTGCTCTCTGTTGCCCCTCCAGTATCTCCCGTTCTCCCCTGTTCTCTCTGCTCCTGCTGGATTCCTTGGACTCTGTCAGGCATGACTTTTGCCTGTGGGCCTTTGCATTTGCTTTCCCTTCTGTATCTGGCATAAATGTCAGGTATGCCAGATATTCACGTGACTAGTCCGTCTCCTTTTAGTCTTTGCTAAAACTTCATTTTCTCAGAAAATGATTATTTAAAGTTGTAGCCTGTCCTGTATTCTTTGTCCATCTTCTCTGTTTTTTTCTTCATAATCATTAACAACTTCCAGTATACAATAGAGTTTAACTATTTATTGTATTCCTTTCTGTCTCTTCCCACTAGAATAAAACCTTCATCAGAGCAGGAACTTTTGTTCATGTGGTTGATGGCTAAATCTCCAGGGTTTAGTATATTGCCTGCTGCGTGGAAGGCATTCAATTAATATTTGGTAAGTGAGTGAATAAATGATGGATTTGCATGAAGTTTGAATTTATTGACAGACTGAAAGACCGGATTCAAATTCTGTTTTTCTTCTTTTTGTACTTATTTGCAAATTAGAACCAGTGCTTTCTCTTTCCTGACTTAGCAAAATTCATTTATATAGATGATTATAGCATCTGTCAAGACCATGACTAAAATCAAACATTGAATAGAAAAAAAATCACATACAAAGTGATGTAGAAGGAGCAAAAACATCTGTGAACTTCTAAGTAAAACTCATCTGTCCTTATACATTCCTTTTTGGTACATCATTCTTTATGGAAAATGAAGTACATCTCCATCTCTAATTCTGTAGTTGTCCTCACAGTGACTTAGAGAATATAGAAAAATCGTGAAACATCATTTTCGCTGAAATGGAAAAATCTACTTAATTGTGGCATCGCTATTAATGGCTCTTTTTAAGCTTTCTCTTTTCCATAACGTCATCTTTGAAATACTACCTAACTAGCCTCTAATTGCTCAACTAGTCAATTCCTTTTCAGGAAACAAGCAATATTATTGTGATGATTGCATGGTTTTGCCACATCTCAAATTCTCATATTATTTTTCACGTCATTTAGAACAGGAGAAGCATAATATTAAGAGGGAAGTGTAGTCACGGAGTGAGAAATTCCTGGGTTTGACTATGACCCTGCTATTTATTGTGCAAGGTTGGTCAAGGTGGTTAAACTTCTTCACCTTCCTAGAGTCCCAGCTTCAGAAAAAAATTTTTTTCCTTGCTGACATACTCTGGTGTCTAGAGCAGTATATTGTATATGTCACACTCTCAATATTTTTTAAATAGATAAATGAGTATTTTAGTTAAAAACAGTGGGTAACAAGAAAGTAATGAGATAAAGTATGTGTAGCATTTACCATCATGGGTAGCTCATTTTCAGCCATAATATGCCTCATTTTTCCAGATCATTGCTCAAATGTCATCTACAAAGAGCTTTTCCTGAGATCCTTCCCCTCTCTCTGCCCTTTAAGTTCCTTGCGTGTTCTTCTCCCCGGTCATTATCATCTAGTATTCTTTCATTTTTCTTAATTACTTTTAAATTATCTGTACTACCCCAGTATAACATCTGCTCCATGAAGAAAAGGAGTCTGCCATTGTTCACCTATCTGTCTCAGTCGCTAACCAGTGCTCAGCACTTACTAAGTTCTTTGTAAATGTTTGTTGAGTGCAGAAGGAACCAAGAAGAGTTGCTGCTGATGCTTTTGTTTTGTTTTTAATCAGTACTAGAGTTTTAGAAACTGAAATGCTCTATAGTAAACATTCAACCTAATCCACTTAACTTAGGGAATGGAAGTGAATAAAATATGTAAATGAAAAAGGCCTCAGAAATTTGAACCAGGAAGTTGCGGGGATGGGAATTTATGAAAACCGAAAGCATCTTGACAGCAGGTGTCAGGCTGGTTTTGCTCACACTTTTATTCTTGGTACAGAGCACAGTGTATGGCATTTAGAAGCAACTCAAAAGTATTTGTTGAGAAAAAAATATCAATTAAGACTATTCTCCCTTCAGATAGTTAAAATTGTGAGTAGAATTCTTTCTTTTATGTATAATTGTCAAAAATAATATAAAGTAAACTGCGTTATTGTTACTGGACAGACTTGTACTGTTCCGGAATAGCCAATGGGGTCCTAGTACTCACTGCCCATAGGCAAAACTGTGGAGACAGAGTCTGGTGGAAAGGAAAAGGAAGCCCTTATTTAAAGTATATACAACTTGAAATAATGGCAGGTTCTGTCTCCAAGCCCATTTCCTTTAAAACGACTCAAAATCACCCTGCCACCCGCTGCCAGCTCAGTTCAAGGTTACACCAGGAACTTCTCCCACCCAAAGGCACTGCCCTTTAAGAATCATAGTGGCTTAGCTAGTTTCCAGCCACTGTCTGGCTTCAGTCTGTGTGCACAGGTGCCTACTGGTGGTGAGATGCCCTCCTCCTCCAGCCGCTGCCTTCTCGTGCAACTGTGTGCCTGGCCAGGCTGCACTTGTGTAGCACAGCTCCAGTTGACTGCGTTGCTATGGCTTCTCATGAGGGGGAGGCAACAGGGTTTGTTGCCTGCCACGTGCCTTCAGGATTGGCATTAATCAGTCTGCTAAGCCCCATCCCACACACTGGTGCAGTGGGTCCACGGCCCTGTCTGAGCTGGAGTAGGCAGAGCAGCAGCAAGAGTGGGAGCTGCTGTGCAGGTTCCCCAGCTGGAGGATTGAACAAGTGGCAGTTGGGCGGTGCTGCTGATGGGGCCCCATTGGAGGGGCATGCCCTGGTGTTAGGTGGCTGCCAGAAGCTTCCTGCAGCTTCTCATGTGGAGGAGGAGCATGGGGCTTGCCACCTACACTCGGCCTCCCAGGAACCCCCAGCCCAAGCCTCCTCCCCTCCGCTTTTACCAGCCCACCGCCCAAAATGCTTCTGTCCACGCAGGTCCCAGAACACTTGGGGAGGGGTGCCGGGAATACTGCAGCATGATTTGGTCTCCCAAGGCCTGCCAGTTCAGGAGCCTGACCCCCCAGCAACTGATCCACCAGCCAGCCGCAGGCCGAGCAGAAACATGTGTTTTCCACACGCTCCACTTTTAAACACTGCTCCCATAACCCCCTGCATGGCAGAAGCAGATAGGAGGGTATGTCCCTCCCATCCAATCCCCTCTCTAGCTGCCAAGCATCAGCTCTTTGCACTTGTTTTCTGCTGAGTCATTCAGGCATTGTCCTGGTTGTCAGGGCGTGCACGTATGCACAGTCTTCACTCCTTGTCTACCCCTTCCATTTACACAGGCAGTTTCCCCTGTTACACTACTACTTAAGAGGTGAGTACGAATACTGTTGGTTGGAATTTGTTCTTAAAAATTAGGGAGATAAATGTCTTTTTTTTTTTTTTTTTTGATCTGAAGTAAACAAAATCTGTTTTTGAGCCCTCACTATAGGGTAATGAGAAATTCAATCTCACTCATGTTTTAAGGGTCTCCCTCCCTTTTTTCTGGTACTTTTCTAGAATGTGACTGTCTGGGAAGTGGGGGAACTCCGTGGTCTATGGTCTGCAATTGTCACATAGGCACCATACTTTCTATGTCACACAATTCCGCTGTCGAGCCTGGTTGTCTACCTTTCTTAGAATAGACTTAAGGGTTGTCTTCCAAAGGAGCTCTTCTAGTGATTTTAAGTATCTTATCAGAGAACACCATGGATGCTCTCAAGTCGTTGTGTTTAGGCACAAGGCGTCACCAGCATCCCACTGCAGGGGGGATGCCTCCTCTCTGCAGGTAGACTACGGTTCCTCATTTCTCCCTGTACGTCTTGTTCCGGAGAAGCTCAACCTTTCCCCCCAAATCTGTGTTGTTGTTCCCCCTATATCCTTGAACCACTTTCTGTACCAACATGTTTTCATGTGCTGCCATCTCTCAAACAAGATTTGATGATAGGAAAGAGGGCAGATTTTTGTGTTCCATGTGTTTGGTGGTTTCTTATTTTAAATTCTGTGACATAACAGTTATTAAGGTCCTTGTGTTCGGGAGCCTAGATTCTGAACATAACTGTGTGGCCACTGATTTAGAATGGAGGAGTCTAATACCTGACTTTTACTTTACAGCACTTATGTAGGGATCTCTCTGAGTACGCAAAGCCAAGAGGCACTTTAACTTTCTTTAACAGGCAATGGTAGTGCTTCCTTCTGAGATGTTTACCTTTGCACCTGAGCAGTGCTTTTTTGGTTTGTTTCATTTTGTATTTAGGCCTCCTGTGTTTAATTCACAGGTGTGTGTGTGGAGGGGGAGGCACATGTTGATAGCAGATTGAGGGGCAGTTTTGTCAGGCTACAAAGTTTGCCTTCCTTTTGCAGTGAGCTCTTCGGAAACCTACAGAAGGATGCTAAGGGCAGCTGTGCCTTTTCAGTGCCTGGCTCTGCTGCCATCTGCTGTAGTTGGCAAAATCTAGGCCATTGCTCCTGAACACCACATTCCTTCTTCCCTCTGGCTAAATGATTTCAAATGTTTTGTGGCCAGAGGTCTCTGCATCAGTTTTTAGCTTCAGTTAAATGCAGGTACATTTTCATTTTCATTTTCATATGGATGAGTATTCAGGAAGCTGATCTGCACTGCTCTCTGGTTTCCAAAATGGCCAAAGCTGGATCTAAAGTGCTCTGATAATTCAGCCATGCACACTGAGTGCTGCAATGCCCTTAGAGACAGGGTTCTTAGAGCGCTCTGCTTCTAACCATAGCAGCTGCCTGGCCTTGGGTGAGAGTTGCTGCCGCAACACCTGAATAATGGGCCCTCTCCACAATTCAGATCTCTCTTCTTCTGGAACTGGGTTTCCCTCCCCAGAAAACCCCAGTTCCTGGGAGTTTATTGTTTCTGTCAGAGGCTGAGTGTATCTTTTGCAACACATTATCTTAAAGCATTAGACTCTAGCTGAGTTTACTTTCAGGCATGGGACGTTACAGTGTTACCATACCCGCGGTATCTACTACTTCCCGTTTCAGGAAAATGTTCTCTTTTAGAAATTCAGAGCCTGATAAAAAAAACCTTAAAAACTGTCTTTTGTAACCCATTTGCTCCCTCTTCTTTTCGAAACTTCTGCTACTCAATTTATATCTACCTAGGGGTATTGTTAAATATTTGTAAAACATTTCTTTAAACTGAATCTCAGTTTAAAAGTGATCATTATCCTTTATCATCTGAGTTATTTATTTTTTTTGACATGGTCTTGGCAATGGTTTAAAAACCAATAAGCTCAAATTATAAGAGTTACGATTAGTCTGTAGTATAGCCATCATTTGTAGAAATATTTCTGGTAATCTTGAGTGAGGTCTCAATGCATAGCCAGTATAAAATTCTCTATACTCTTTAAAAACAAGAGAGGAAAAGCTAATTTACTTCTTCCAAATTAATTTAAATTTGGCCCTGAGACCCCATTTGCTAATGTGAAAAAAATTAAATCTCAACTTTATTTTTAGAGATGCTTTCTCACTACCTAGGTTTCGTCACAACCTGGGATGGGGAAGCAGCCAGCAGAACATTTAGAAAGCAAATTAGAAACTCCTTATTCCTTGGTGATATTTATCGTTACTTTGCTCCATCTGTTGCTTGATGCCACTGTTGAGGCTGGTCCTTTGTCATCATCTGGGTACTTATTAGAGAATGTGTTTAAAGACACTCCTTGTAGCCATCCTTTCTATTGTATGGTAATTGGGCTGTGTAGGACTTCATTCATTTTCAGCACTTTGCTGCTAAATTACCAGTCACACTGAATATCTGATGCCTAATGTTGCTGACTAAATGCAAGAAGGATATAAATCTCCACTATTCATGGAAATATGCAAATGTCCCCAAATCACACTCTTTTCTCAGGGTTAAAGCTCCTTTTCCTTTTAATTCTCAGAAGCAGGCTTTTGTCCCTTCCTCTGAAGAGGACTTTGGTTTTCAAACAATAGACCAGACTTTTCTTTCTGGGTGACCGGCAACTTCTGTTTTCTAGCTATGCGACACAAAAGGCAGTATTAGTCTCTGAAGGAGAAAACCTTGACTTTTTAGGATACAGTAAGAAGAAAATACCTCTTCCTCTTTTTTTATCTTTTTCAGTGAAAAGAAGTGAAAATTAATAATTCAATACATTTTCAAACCACAATATAAATCCACTGAATACATTTCCATGAAGGCTAGTTACAGGTTCCTCTTCTCTTCACTGTGTCCCCAGATTGCTGGATATGTGGCAGGTATTACAATAAAGAGGTTGAGCGTTGATTTTTCATTTGGTATCTTTTATTTTGTATGAAGTCAGATTTACAGTTATGAAATATAGAAGCTATAGTTATAGATTTCCTATTGCTGATTATATTCATTTACTGTAGCTACATCAGTCAATAAAACAGACAAACATCTCTTCTTTGTGTGGAACTTACATCCCGGTGAGGCCATGGGGGAAATAGCAATGGCAGATGAAATAAATAAGGGAAATATATACTATAACATATTGTAGTAAGTGCTATGAAGAAAACTAAGGTAGAGAAGAAAGAGAAAATGCAAAGAAGGCCGTTGAAATTTATAATGGAGTGTATAGGAGTTCTTCCATGATTGGAAGGATAACATTTGAGCGGAGAGCTGGAATAAGTGAGAGAACTAGCCACGTGTAAAACACCAAGGGGCAGGGAGAGAGGCTGAGCCTTGAGGCAGAGGCATGCCTGCCCGTCTGAGAAATAGTGAAGAGGCCTGTCTGACTGGTGTGCGTTCACTGACAGGGAGGTTGACAAACACACAGTAGAGGTGTAAAGGGGGCGGATTATGTGGGGCCTTGCAGACCATTGTAAGGACTTTAGCTTTTTTTCCCGGTGAAATGGTGAAGCATCATATAGTTTTGGGCCAAAGAGATACAGGATTTGATTGGTTTTAATGGTATCACTCTGGTTGCTCTGTTGAGAATTAGACTGGCAGAGATGGAGAGCAGGGCAGAAGCATGTGATCCGTGGGGAGGCTGTTGACATAACCCAGGTAAGTGATGATGGGGGCTTTCACCGGGAGTTTATCTGCTCAGGTAGTGAAAAGTGGTGGGATCCTGTATCTATTTTGAAAGTAGAACCAACAGAAACCTAGGACTTTAATGATCAAATTCAAGTTTATGGGTTCATATTTTCTTTTCACTGTGTCTTACATTATTAATCAGAATTTCTACTGTATTTCTCAGAGAAAATATAGGAAGGAAAGTGACTGACTGAGCTGGGTCTGTGAATGAGCTGTTAAGAAAGACTGTTCTAAAGAATTATATGATACCCAAGTCGGTAATGGTTTTATTCAGAGAGAACAGTTAAGTCTCTCACTAAATTCTTGGTTTACGGTACCATTTAGGTTTCACTGTGAGTTTACAACAGCACAACACAAGGATTAGTGGTGGATAGATACTGCGGAGCTGCAGCGCAGCGTGAATTCTTCCTGACGCCTATTGGGTTATATACTGCGATGCCCATAAAAGAGCTCCAACTAGTCCAGTCATTACTCTTGAGAATGAGAAAACACCTACTCCTCTTGAAATAATAATAAAGAACAGTGAGATAGAAAGCCCCATTAGGAAGATCACATGCAGGACTTTGCTTTACTAATTTGCAAAAGAGAAAGCATGCTTCAGTGAAATTTGTCAGAGGAATACCACATGGGGCTCTATCATGAGAAATTAATAGACAATCAAAGAAAACCAGAAGGCTCCCATTTTTTTTTTTTGTAGAATCAGAGCTAGGCACTCATTTATTTTTGCAGTTTTCTCTTAATAGTCCAGTAGTTTCTGCCATGCAGCAATTTCATTAAAGCTTTGATCATACCAGCAATATAAACTCAAGCATTCTACAAAGGCTTCATTGCCCTAAAGAGTCAGTAATTGGCCAAATGGCTTTTAGAGTTTTGCTTAGATTCATCGCAGTACAAGTAAAAATTAATTACCCCCACAGTTTCTGCAATTCCATAATATAAGGGTGTCAAAACTTGTCTTTCTGAATGACATTTCTTTGTGTCACACTGGATATGGGGCTGGCTGTAAATGTGATTTGTGGGAATCATTAATGAGGTACCAGACCTAATTGACTTCTCTTAACTTTATGACAACATAAAAAAAGTTCTGCACGAGTGATGATAATTCTTTTGAAGTCCTCTAGTTGGAAATCCACGCTATTTTTCCAATGAGGCACGACTTAACATTATTTAGAATTTGAAATGCAGCTGTAGCTAAGGAACAATATGGCACAATGGCAGACATGACCATTTTGATTTTTTATCATTATTACCATCATTATCTTTATCTGCTGCATCTGCTGAGCGCCTGCTGTATTGGTAGCACTGCATTAGGTCTTGTTGTGGAAACTGCACCAGGGACGAGGCTCCGCAAATGGGTGATGCTCTGTTGTACGAGGGAGTATATTTTGTTTGACTGCTGTTAAAGTTGATTTATACCAAGAGCTATAGTATTGGGAGACTGTGTTTTCCCCATAGATATGAGAGGCCTAAGACTCTAGGAAAGATTGATTATTCTAACCTTGAGGCTGTGCTTGTTATTAATTCTATAATATATGAAAATAGATGACATATTTATACATTGAAGATTATTTTGGATATTAAACTCGGATCAAAATTAGATGTGTCACAATTCTGTCTCTTTTTATCATTTATCTTATGATCATACTAAAAGTATAGCTCATCAGTGCAGGCCAGCTACTTGATGGTAGAGATGAAAGGGAAAAGTCACATTTTAAAAAACATTGCGAAGGCAGTAGCAAAATATGGTAATAGATTAAGTAACAACATAAATATAATGAAGTTGTGGGATATTTTCTTGTTTTGTCTGTTTTTTATTTCTTCCCCACTTCCCCCATCCCTTGTACTTTCAATTGAGCTGTCAATAGTAATATTCTACATCTCACTGCCTATATGGAGGAATATGCAGGTAATCTGGGCTTGACCAATCTCTATGGCAAACAGTTATTGTCCAAGGTGGGATTCAAAATCTAAGTGAGTATATTCATTCTCTAGTGCTGCTGTAACACATTATACAATATTAATAGCTTAAAACACACAAAATATTATCCTATAGATTTTCAGATTAGAAATCCAGTACAGGTCTCACTGAGCTAGCATCAAGGTCTTCCCTTTTGTAGGTTAGGGAAAAAATCCATTTCCTTTCTTATTCAGATGTTAGCAGAATTCAGTTCCAGCCAGTTGCAGGACTGAACTCTTCTGTTGCCAGTTGTCAGTTAAGGCTGTTTTTACTGCTGGAGACCCCGTACCTTTAGAGACTTGCCCTTTCCTCACTCATATGGACTCCTACATCTCAGTGCCAGCAAACGGGCATCAAATCTCTCTCACAATGCCCGTCCTTTGACCACCTTCTCCAACTTCCTCTTCCATTTTAAGATTTCACATAACTTATATTGAGTTCAGTGTGATAATGTAGGATAATTACCACATATAACCTTAATCACCTGCTCTTAACCTTAATCACATCTGCAAAGTTCCCTTTGTCATGTAAGGGAACGTATTTATAGGTTCTGGGGCTTAGGACATCTTTGGGGGCCATTATTCTCCCTACCTAAGGAGGGTAATGAACACCATTTCCAGGGTTTGATGTATGTCTGCTGGTCTTGAGAAGCTCCTTGCTGGGTTTGCCACTGTTATCTTAGAGCAGTTAGTGGCTCTTTTCTCAAGGTTCATGGAGAATAGTCATAGAGAATGAAGCTAAAATCAAGCAAAGTGACAAGGTGAGGAGTGGCGGGGGGCAGGAATAGGGAGAAGGTAGAGCCTGGTTGGGAAGTTTCTTTTATAGTAACTCAGTAGTATATTAATGAACCACCTTTTATAATTTGGAGATTAGATTTATAGAAACCAGAGTTCTTAAGCATGTATTCAAAAACGCAAATATGCTGGTATGTGTTGGCAAATTCTCAGGGGTTAGTAAATTCCAGTAAAAAATAGACAAACTTTGAATCATTTGAAAGCAGAAAGAAGCATTTAAGTTTCTAAAGAAAAACCCCTTCTTGAAGTCTGTGCTCAGTGACTTCATATTATTGAGGGTCAGATAATCACGAGTTAAATATTTGCAAAATTCAAATTTTCTTTCTCACTCTTAAGCTGATGCAATGAAATAGCGGAAGATGAAAATCACAGTTGGAGATAAGAATGGGACCCAGAAAGAGTTAAAGAAATGGTAGAAATGGTAGTGCAGGCTTTTGCTAGTACCTTTTGTTGTGTACTTACTGCGTGACAGAATTTATAATCTCTCTCAAGGTAAAGCAGCTCTCACTGGGATGCAATTTGGAGCAAAGGAGCAAATTGGCTATGCCTCCACATAGCATTGTCGGAGGCAGACACAAAATTGAAGTAGATAGTCTAGGATTACGGGAAGAGGCTCATTGCTTCTTGCTAAGATCAGGATCTTCTTAGTTTTATGACTTATTAGCTAATGTTGCCAGAAATCGAATAGACTGGTGGACTGCCATGCTTTATTAATAGTTATAATATGGAAAAATCCTAAATTGGGAAAACAAGAGCCTATGGATGTTCAACACCTAAGGTAAGTCCTAAGACCCCTTTCTCATGACAATAGCTGGGATCAGAGCCCACCTGCCAGCTGACCACTGATGGAAATACAGAGGGATTAAGGAATAAAATGGAAGTTGTTTTAAGTCATAGAGGTTTTCAGGTTATTTCTTACCTTAAAATAACCTATCTTATCTTGTCTGATACATCCTTCTACAATTTCCCTTTACTATTGCTTTCCAGATGTCATTTAATCATAGGTTGATGCTTTTAGAGGAAAAATATCTGTTCTCATTGTTGGGGGTGGGAAAATTATTTCCTACTTCTGTATTTTCCCATGGAGAAACTGTCATTAGGGTGAAAACGCTCCTGAATTTTCTTTGGCCCCTTAACTACTCCTCCTCCACGGGCAGAAGAACTGACTCATTGACACTGACTGAACACACTGGGCATATGTGTCTCTTCCTCTTCCCTTCACCTCTTGGTGCGGTCTTTTTGATCTTGGAGGACATCTGTTTTGGTTTGTTCTTAGTCATGTGGAAGATGAGAAATTTAGGTCCCATCCCTGCCAGGGAAGGCCTGCTGTTGTCTGGATGTCCTTGGGACTATGTGGCCAATTCAAAATGACCTTGATTTGGGGGAGAACTAATTGCAAGTCCTTTGAGTCAGAGCTAAAACATTGTCTAATACTTTTTAATCAGTAATAATATTCATTTTTCATGTCTGTCTGACTCTTGTGTCTACCTCTCAACTTATTCCAAATTGAAATGAAGAAAAAGAGAATATAAGCATTAGTGATTGTGGAACTTATGTTTGGGTTGTCATCCATTAGTTGTTTTTCTTTTTATCTTTTCAACTTTACTGATATATAATTGATAAATTAAATATAATTTGATATACATATCCATTGTGACAGAATTTCCACAATTGAGTTAATACAGCCATCACCTCACATATTTATTTTTTTGTGTGAAATCATTTACCGTTTATTCTCTTAGCAAATTTCAGTTGTACAACACAGTTATCAACTACAGTCACCATGTTATACATTAGATCTTGGGACTTTTCATCTTAGAGCTGTAAGTCTGTACCCTTTTACTAACCTCTCCCTATTTCCCTTACCCCTACCCCTTCAACCCCTGGCAAGCACTTTTTAAGTCTCTGTTTCTATGAATTTGTTTATTATTATTATGATTTAGATTGTAAATAAAGTAACGCAGATTTTGTCTTTCTCTGCCTGGTTTATCTCATTTAGCATAGTGTTCTCCAGGCTTATCCTCATTGTCACAAATGATAGGATTCCTTCTCTTTTAAGACTGAATAACATTTCATTGTACATATATATATCACACTTTATCCATTCATCCATTGACAAATACTTAGGTTGTTTCCATTATCTTGGCTATTGTGAATAACACTGCAATTAACATGGGAGCAAAGATAGCTCTTTGAGATGACAATTTTGTTTCCTTTCGATATACAGAATAGGATTGCTGGATCTTATGCTAGTTCTCTTTTTCATTTCTTGAAAAACTTCCTACTGTTTTCCACAGTGGCTGTGCCAGTTTGCGTTTCTACCAACAGTGTACAAGGAAGGGTTCCCTTTTTCCCATGTGCTCATCAGAACCTAGCTTTTATAAAATAATAGACAGCCTAACAGATGTGATATGATATCTCATTTTAATTTTGATTTGCATTTCTCTGATGATTAGTGATAATGAGAACCTTCTCTTGTACATGTTGGCCCTTTGTATATCTTCTTTGGAAAACATGCCTATTCATGTCCGTTTCTTACTTTGAAAATGTGTTATTAAAATTTTTTTCATTATTGAGTTGTATGAGTTCGTTGTATAATTTGGATATTAACTTCTTATCAGATAAGTGATTTAATCTACTTTTTTTCTATTCTGTGGTAGCCTTTTCATTTTGTTGATGGTTTCTCTTGCTCTGTATAAGAGTTTTCATTTCATGCAGTCACACTTGTTTACTTTTGCTTTTAGTATAAAATTCTAAAAATGTCATTGCCAAGATTAATGTCAGAATGTTTATCTTCTCTGTTTTCTTCTGGGAACTTTACACTTTCAGGTATTATGTTCAATTTTTAATTCATTTTTAGTTGATTTTTGTGTGGTATAGGATAGGGATCTATTTTATCCCTTTGCATGTGGCTATCCAATATTCCCCATACCATTTATTGAAGAAACTATTCTTTCCCATTTTGTATTTTTGGTATTAATTTATAAATTTGACATTAATTTGTTGGCCATATATGCACAGGTTATTTCTGGGCTTTCAAGTCTCTTCCATTGATCTATATATTTGTTTTTATGCCAGTAGCATACTGTTTGATTACAGTAACTTTGTAAGATAGTTTGAAGCCAGGAAGTGTGGTGCCTCTAGCTTTGTTCTTCTTTCTTAAGATTGCTTCAGTTATTTGAGGTCTTCTAGGGTTCCATATGTATTTTAGTAATGTTTGCTCTATTTCTGTGAAAATAATATTAGAATTTTCATAGGCATTGAATCTGTAGATTGCTTTGTGTAATATACACATTTGAACAATATTAATTTTCCAATCCATGAATATAGAGTATTTTTCCATTTATTTTTTTATTCCTCACTTTTTTCATAAATGTCTTATAGTTTCAAGTGTACAAATATTTCACCTCCTTAATTAAATTTATTCCCAAGATTTTTATTGCTTTTTTATTGTTATTGTAAACAAAATTGTTTCCTTAATTTCTCTTTCTGAATGTTTGTTGTTGGTATATAGGAATGCAGCCAAGTTTAGTATATTGATTTTGTATCTTGCAACTTTACTGACTTTGTTTACTAGTTTTTACAGTTTATTTTTGAAAGAGTCTTTTGGGTTTTCTGTAGATAAGATCATGTCACCTGCAAATAGAGAGAATATTGCTTCTTCCTTTCTGATTTGGATGCCTTTTATTTCTTTTTCTGGCCTAATTGCTCTGAATAAGACTGCCAGTACTATGTTAAATAAAAGTGGCAAGAGTAGGCATCCTTGTGTTGTATCCTGATCTTAGAGGAAAAGTTTTTAACTTTTTACTGTTGTATGTGATATTAGTTTGCACGTGTAATATATGGCTTTTATTATATTGAGGTATGTTCTTAGTATACCTAGTTTGTGAGAGTTTTTATCATAAAAGAACACTGAATTTGTCAAATGTTTTTTCTGCACTAATTGAGATGATCATATGATTTTTATTCTTCATTTTGTTAATGTGGTGTATCACATTGATTGTTTTATGGCTATTAAGCCATCCTTGCATCCCTGGAACAAATTCCACTTGATCATGGTATGTGATTTTTTTAATGTACTGTTGAACCTGATTTGTTAACATTTTTGAGGACATTTACATGAATGGTCATCAAGGATATTAGCCTATAATTTCCTTTTCTTGTAGTGTTATTGGATGGCTTTGATATTAGGGTAATGCTGGCTTTGTAAGATAATTTTGGAAGTGTTTCATGCTCTTCTAATTTTGGAAGAGTTTGAAAAGAGTTGCTTAACTCTTTAAATATTTGGTAGCATTCAACAGTGAAGCTGTCTATCTGGTCCTGGCTGTTTCTTGGTTGGGAGTTTGTTGATTACTGATTCAGTCTTCTTATCAGTAAATAATCTGTTCAGACTTTTGATTTTTCCACAATGTAGTCCCAGTAGCTTTCTAATGTTTCTAAGAAATTATCCGTTAGTTTCTTATGATTCTTTGCATTAGACAAAGGATATTTTGAAAAGTATAGGTGTTTTTATGTGCTAGCATCTGTGCTGAGCCCTGTGGGTAGCCATGGTGAGGGCTCACATGCCCATTAAGAATTGCTTCTTTTACATCCTTGTTTAAATGTAAAAGACATGTACTCAGAAAACTATAGAACACTGAGGAAAGAAATTGTGGAAAATACAAATAAATGAAAGGATATACTGTGTTCATGCATTGGAATAATTGACATTATTAAAATGTCCATACTACCCAAAGCAGTCTATAGATTAAATGAAATTCTATTAAAATACCAATGGCATATTTCATAGACCTACAACAAATATTCCAAATATGTGTATGGAACTAAAAAAGATCCTGAAAAGCCTCAGCAATCCTGAGAAAGAACAAAGTTGATGGGATCACAATACCTGATATTAAACTATACCACAAGGCCACTCTAATCAAGACAGTCTGATACCAGCATAAGAACAGACCCATGGATTAATGGAACAGAATAGAGACCCACAAATTAAACCATGTCTGTATGGTCAATTAATATTCAACATAGGGGACACATGCATACAATGGAGTAAAAACAGTCTCTTCAACAAATGGTGTCGGGAGAACTGGACTGTTACATGCAAAAAATGAAGCCAGACCACCAACTTACACCATACACCAGAATAAACTCAAAATGGATACAGGACATGTATATATTGTGATACCATAACAGTCCTAGAGGAAAACATAGGCAGTAAAATTTCAGATATCTCATATAGTAATATTTTTGCTGATCTATCTCCTAGGGCAAGGGAAATAAGAGAAAAAATAAACAAATGAGACAACATCAAATTAAAAAGCTTCTTCATGGCTAAAGAAACCATCATCAAAATGAAAAGAGAACTGACTGTATAGCAGAACATATTTACCAATGATACATCAGACAAGGGTTTAATCTCCAAAATATATAAATAACTCATATGACTCAACACCAGGAAGACAAACAATCCAATTAAAAAATGGGCAAAGGACCAACAAATGAGCAAAATAGATTCAGAGACTTGGAAATAAAGAACACATTGAAAATGACCAGAGGGGAGGAGAGTGACAGATAACAGGGGAAAGTGGGGGAAGAGGCAAGCAAAGCAACGTGAATAGAGGACTCATGGGCATGGACAATGGGTGGGGATTGACTGTGGAAGTGTGAGGAGATGGGGTTGGGATGAATGAGGGGGGAAAAAGAAGGACAACTGTAACTGAACAACAATAAAAAATGCAAAAATAAATAAATAGGCAAAGGACCTGAATGGACGCTTCTCTGAGGAGGACATACAGATGGCCCATAGACATATGAAAGAATACTCAATATCAAACTGCAGTAAAGATTGGCAAGATGGTAGAGAGTGAACATAAGTCACACCAACCTTCTCCAGGCCCAATTTGGAATTACAACTAAATTGTGGAGAAATCACCAGGAACAAACAACTAAACAATAGGGAGAGAGAAGCCTTCACCCTCAGACAGACAGAAGAATCAGCTTCAGCACAACCTGACTGCACCTGCACAACAGCATACGAGACATGGTGGGTGGACTGACCCTTAGCCAACTTGCTGGAGAGAAGGGCCCACCAAAGAATGATCCAACAACAGTCAAAAGCCAATTGAATCCAGAGAGCCAACATAAAGGGCATCCCAAAAGCATCAAATTCAGGAGATCAAGGAGACTGCACCACTGAGTATCACAGGTCTACTACCATAAAATTCACATCACAAAGACAAGGAATCAAAATAAATCGCTTTAAGAAGCAGAAGCAAACAAGGAGAGTCTCACCAGTAATGGGAAGACAAAGAAACAACCCCCAATTGAAAGGAAAAGAGGAATCCTCAGAAAGAATGCTAAATGAAATAGAGGCAAGTAAACGATCAGATATTGAGTTCAAAACAATGGTTATAAGGAAGCTCAATGAGTTCAGTGAGAATTACAAAAAACTACAGGGAAGCTTCAAGGAACTTACTGCGAACTACATCAGCATGATAAAGGACATAGAAACTATCAACAAGAGCTGAGAGGAAATGAAAAATACAATTTCTGAATTAAAGAACACAGTAGAAGGAATCAAAAGCAGGCTAGATGAAGCAGAACATCCAATCAGTGAGCTGGAGGACAAAGTTGAAAAAAACTCCCAGAGAGCAAGAAAAGGAAAAGAGACTCAGAAAGAATGAAGAGGTAAGGGAACTGCAGGACAACATGAAATATAATAATATCTGTATAATAGGGATACCAGAAGGAAAAGAAGAGGAGCAGGGGATAGAAAACCCATTTGAAAAAGTAATGATGTAAAACTTCCCTAATTTGATGTGAGAAAAATTTGCAGAAGTCCAGGAAGCACAGAGGGTCCCAATCAAGAGGAACCCAAAGAGGCCCACTCTAAGACACACCCTAATTAAAATGGCAAAATTCCAGGATAATGAGAAAATCTTAAAGGCAGCAAGGGAGAAACAGGAAGTAACATACAAGGGAGACTGATAAGATTAGCAGCTGACTTCTCAAGGGAAATGCTCCAAGCCAGAAGACAGTAGCAAGGAATATTCCAAGTAATGAAAACCAAAGGCCTGCAACCAAGACTACTCTACCCAGCAAGGCTCTCAATTAACTGGAAGGTGAAATAAGGAGCTTCCCAGACAAAAGAAGTCTAAAAGAATACACCTTCTCCAAACCAGCTCTGCAAGAGATGCTAAATGGACTGCTTTAAGAAGATGAAGAAAAAGAGTGAGAGAAAAAGGAACACAGGTACAAAGGAGGTAAAATGGCAATGAATAAGTACCTATCAATAGTAACCCAAGCCCTGGCTTCTGTGGCTCAGTGGACAGTCCGCTGGCCTGTGAACCAAAGAGTCACTAGGTTGATTCCCAGCCAGGATGCATGCCTGGGTTGCAGGACAGGTCCCCTGTAGGGGGTGTGCAAGAGGCAACCACACATTGATGTTTCTCTTCCTCTTTTTCTCCTTCTCCTCCCCTCTCTCTAAAAATAAATAAATAAAAAAATCTTTAAAAAAAAGAAAAATAATAACCCTAAATGTAAATGGATTAAATGCTCCAATCAAAAGACACACTGTAGCTGAATGGATAAGAAAACATGATTCACATATATGCTGTCTACCAGAGAAGCACCTGAAACAAGAGATCTAAACAGGCTGAAAGTGAAGGGTTGTAAAAAAATATCCCAAACAAACAGACAAGAAAAAAAGGCCAGGGTAGCAATGCTTATATGAGAAAAAATAGACTTCAAAACAAAGACCATATAAAGACACCCAGAAGTACACTTCATAATATTCAAGGGAAGAATCCATCAAGAAGACATAAATATTTTAAACATACATGCACCCAACAGAGGAAATCTTGGAGCACTTCAAGAAAGATATAGATGGCAACACACTTATAGTAGGGGATTTTAACATCACACTGTCAACAATGGATAGGTCTTCCAAACAAAATATTAACAAGGATATTGTGGAACTGAACAACACATTAAATCAAATGGACTTAACTGATATATATAGAACCTTTCATCCCAAAGAAGCAAAACACACATTCTTTCCAAATGCACATGGAACATTTTCAAAGATAGATCACACGATAGGACACAAAACAAGCTTCAACAAATTAAAGAAAATTGAATCATATCAAGCCGTTTCTCAGACCACAAGGGACTGAAATAGAAACTAACCTCAAGGGAAACACTCCAAAACATTCAAACTCAGGGAGATGGAATAGCATGGTATTAAACAGTGAATGGGTTAATAATGAGATCAAGGAAGAAATCAAAAAGTTTCTGAAACCAAATGAAAATGAATACAGTTCACAACAGTCCAAAACCTATGGGACAGAATGAAGGCAGTCCTGAATGGGAAGTACATAGCAATACAGGCCTACCTAAAAAAGATAGAAAAATTTCAAATAAACCACATAACCCTACACCTACAAGAACTTGAGGAACAACAACAAAGACAGCCCAGAGCAAGTAGAAGGAAGGAAGTAATCAATATCAGAGAATTAAATCACATAGAGACTAAAGGAACAATTCAAAGGATCAATAAATCCAGGATTAGTTCTTTCAAAAGATAAACAATATTGACAAGACTTTGACCAGACTCATTAAAAAAAGGGGAGAGGGCCCAAATAAATAAAACCAAAAATGAAAGAGGAGAAATTACACTGATACCACAGAAATACAAAGGATTTGTATTTTATAAATTACTACAAAGAACTATATGCCAAGAAATTTGAAAACCTGTGTGAAATGGACAAATTTTAGAAACATCTAATCTTCCAAAACTGAATCAAGGAGAAGCATAAAACATGAACAGACCTATAACAGCTTATGAAATTGAAGCAGTAATAAAAAAACTCCCAGCATACAAAAGCCCCAGACTGGAAAGTTTCACAGGAGAATTTTACAAAATATTTAAGGAAGAGCTAACCCCTACACTTCTCAGACTATTCCAAAAAAATCCAAGAAGGTGGAAGACACCCAAACTCTTTTTATGAAGCCAGAATCATCCTAATCCTAAAACCAGATAAAGACACAAAAAGAAAGAACACTAGAGGCCAATATTGCTGATGAATAAAGATGCTAAAATTCTCAACAAAATATTGGCAAACCACATCCAGAAATACATTAAAAAGATCATAGACCATGGTCAAGTGGGATTCATCCCAGGGATGCAATGATGGTACAACATTTGCAAATCAATAAGTATAATACCTCACATCAACAAAAGGTATGACAAAAACCATATGATCATATCAATAGATGTAAAAAAAAGCCATTTGATAAGGCACAGTACCCATTTGTAATTAAAACACTCAGTAAAATGAGAGCAGATGGAGCTTTCCTCAACATAATAAAGGCTAAATATGAAAACCCTAACAGCTAAAATCATCCTCAATGGACAAAACTATGAGCTTTCCCTCTAAGGTCAGAAACAAAACAAGAATGTTTGCTTTCACCACTTCTATTCAACACAGTATTGGACATTGTAGCCACAGTAATCAGACAAGAAAAAGCAATAGAAGCCATCGCAATTGGAAGGAGACATGATAGAGTACATAGAAAATCCTATGGAATCCACCAAAAATACTACTCAACCTAATAAGTGAATTTGGCAAAGCAGTGGGATACAAAGTCAATATTCAGAAATAGAAGATATTTTTGTACACCAACAATGAAATATCAGAAATAGAAATCAAGGGGAAAATCCTATTTGATATAGCGACAAGAAAAATAAAGTACCTAGGAATAAACCTAACCAAGGAGGTAAAAGACTTGTATTCAGAAAACTATACAACACTGAAGAAAGAAATTAAGGAAGGTACAAATAAATGGAAGCATAAACCATGTTCATGGATTGGAAGAATTAACATCATCAGAATGTCCATACTGCCCAAATAAATTTATAGATTCAATGCAATCCCTATTAAAATACCAATGACATATTTCACAGATAGAACAAACATTTCAAAAATTTATATGGAAACATAAATGACCCCAAATAGCTGCAGCAATTTTGAGAAAGAGGAACAGAGTAGGAAGGATCACAATACCTGGTATCAAACTACATAACAAGGCCACGGTAATCAAAACAGCTTGGTATTGGCTTAAGAATGAACACACAGATCAATGGAACAGAATAGAGAGCCCAGAAATAAATCCATGTCTCTATGGTCAATTAATATTCAACAAAGGGGCAGGAGCATAACATGGAGTAAAAATAGCCTTTTCAACAAATGGTGTTGGGAGACCTGGACAGCTACATGCCAAAAAAAAAAAAAAAAGAAAAAAAAGAAAGCCACCAACTTACACCATACATTAAAAATAAATTCAAGGTGGATAAAAGACTTAAATATAAGTTACAACACCATAAAAGTCCTAGAGGAGAACATAGGCAGGACATTCTCAGATATTCCATGTAGCAATATTTTTTACCAGTATGTCCCCTAGAGAAAGGGACATAAAAGAAAGAATAAACAAATGGGACTTCATCAAAATAAAATACTCCTGCATGCTAAAGAAAACATCAGCAAAATGAAAAGGAAACCGACCATATGGGAAAAATATATTTGCCAATGATATCTCAGACAAGGATTTGTTCTCCAAAATATATAAAGAATTCACACGACTCCACTCCAGAAAGACAAACAATCCAATTAAAAAATGGGCAAAAGACCTGAACAGACACTTCTACAAGCAGGACATACAGAGGGCCCAGAGACATATGAAAGGATGCTCAGCATCAGTTGCCATTGGAGAGATGCAAATTAAAATCACAATGAGATACCACTTCACACTGGTGAGAATGGCCATCATAAACAAATCAACAAACAACAAGTGTTGGAAAGGGTGTGGAGAAAAGGGAACCCTAGTACACTGTTGGTGGGAATACAGACTGGTGCAGCCACTGTGGAAAACAGTATGTAATTTCCTCAAGAAATAAAAATGGAACTGCCTTGTAACCCAGTGATTCCACTTTGGGAAGATACCCTAAGAATCCTGAAATAACAATTCAGAAGAACTATGCAACCCTATGACCATAGCAGTGCTATTTACAGTAGCTAAGTGTTAGAAATAGCCCAAGTGCCCATTAGTAGGTGAGTAAATTAAAAAAAAAAATTGTGGTTCATTTACCCAGTGGAATACTATGCAGCAGAAAGAAAGAAGTCCTAATTTTCACGATAGCATGGATGGAAGCAGAGACTATTATGCTAAGTAAAATAAGGCAGTCACTGAAAGACAAATACCGTATGACTCACTTATAACTGGAATGTAATGAACAAAATAAACTAATGAGAAAAATAGAAACAAAGGCATGGAAACATGGAACAGACTGGTAGCTGTAGGAAGGGAGGGGACGGGACATATACAAATGACTCATGGACATGGACAACAGAGAGGGAATTGACTGTGGGCCAGAGGGATGGGAGGTGGCAAAAGGGAAAAAAAGAAATCAGGATAACTGTAATAGAATAAATCAATAAATAAATACATAAATAAAAATAACTGCTTCTTTATTTGCTGTACTCTCATGGGGTCTGTGAACATAATCCTTATTGATTTTCAAAATTAAGTATTTTTGAGGACCATCCTCTGGTGGGGATCTTAAAAGTTTGAAAAGTAGATACGGATTTCAAAATCTTTGCTCTTTGGGGAAATGCTTTGAATTAGAGATTCTCTTGTGATTATATGGTATTGTGCTGGGGGTGGGGTTTGTGGCCAGAATATGTCTCAGTTTCCCTACACATTTCAATGTGGGTCTGTTCTCTTTAACTGGATGTGTAGGGGTTGCTCAGCTAGTCTCTGGATCTCTTTCAGAAGGCGGTGCTCCATGCACAGCTGTACATTTTATTTGTCCGTGAAAGGAGGGGAGCTTAGAAACCTCCTGTGACACCGTCTTGCTTGACCTTTTGTTTCTATTTGTTTTTTTAAAACATAGGTAACAGTTTAATACACAAGAATATTCTATGATTATATTTATGGGAAAGAATGTACATAGATGATTGACAACTATAAGGTGGAATGTAGTGAGAAAATGTTCGTTTTTGTATACTCAGCAATTCTCTTTCTTCCTTCCTTTCTCCCTTTTCCCTCTTCCTTCCTTCCTTCCTTCTTTCCTTCCTCCCTCTTTCCTTCCTTCCTTCCTTGATACCCATTCTACCTCATTTCATAAATATAATGAGATTGCTGATTAAGTTAGTATGTCTTTTCTCTCCATCAGGCATGGATCCTAGGACTGGCCAATAATAATACCCTATGCCTCTGCAATAGTGAGTAGTCTAATTCACAACACTGACTGACCCAAGCTCACTAATTATAGACCTTCCTTGGTATTGACATATAGACGATGGATCAAAAATAATTACAAAATTCCCTTCTAAATCCTTTTGTTGAAGTTGGAAGCTGGTGAAAATAACTGCCAGTGACCATCCTTTTCAGCTATATAAATTAATCCTGTCTTTTGTCAGAGCAAATGATTTCAATATACAGAGAAAAGTGGAGCTGAGAAATGGAGAGAGAAGGTGGAGAGGGAGAAGGAGAGAGAGTGAAAAGTCGTATGACAGCCTTTTATCTCTAGTTTCGAACTTGCCTGAGGCCAGTTTTACCTCTGGAGGTCTCAGCTACACAATAAAATATTTTTTTAACATAGTGTGAATTGAGCTTTTGTCATTTTCTGGTGACTGAATTTTGGTTAATGCAGAAAGTTAGACGTGATGAACCACGAATGCTGTAGTTGTAAGAAGAATCAGAGCCATTTTGCTCTTGCTATGTTGTTGCTTGCTGTTTATAATAATTTGTTTGTGTGAAGAAGTGTAGTGATGTTAAGAAAAAAAAATAAACTTAAAGTGGTTTAAAATTATTTAGGTCAAGAAAACCCATAGGCAATAGGGAAAATGATGCAGAAAAATATTTCACTGATACCTGCTAGAGATGGTAGTAGAATTGATCCAGGTTGCCAATAAAAATTGACACTGCAAGAATCCTGGATAAAAAAGTTGGTTAAAGAGACACGGGAAGGTAGTTGGTGAATGGTCCTTAAAGGAACAGATTTGAGAGAAGCATCAGGCAGTGTATGTGAGGGTTTCAACTCAGAAAATACGTTGATTTGAATGGAGAAAAGGAAAAACTGGCTTAGAAGTTCAAGTGAGAGTTATGCCTGTGTAACTACAGGTTGGTTGAAGAAAAAGAAAGCACATGATTAAAAACAGAATTATGAATGTGTTTTATTTCTGAAATCTTTCAATAACTTTGAAAATGTGATTTTAAATAACTTTTAAAAATGTGATTTAAAATGTGTACTTAATTTTAACTTTTTTCATAGTCTATTTGTTATGTTTTTGGAGTAAATATTCTTTTGCTGTTGGAGTCAAATTGCTAAAGTTTTACTACTGAAACCAGCTCCTTCTGTGTCTCACATGAATTATTGAATTTTCAAGGCTTTTGAAAGATATGCCAAGAAGAGACATGCATATTTCTTTTATCTCCTTCTTTTGAATAAGGATCAAACATATTTCTGAATTTTTTTATTGCTTTACTATTCAGATAACAAAATGCTGCCTTATGGAATCTTTATTCATGTGATTTAGGCATAATTTCTCTATTTTTTTATTATATTAAGGTTTTGTCCCTTTCAGTTGATCCTGGCATCCCTTCTCAATGAAGGGGCTGCGAAATGCATATATTAAGCTAGCCATCAAGGTGATCTGTTCAATATAATATCAACTTGTCTTTTACTGTGCACTAAGGCATGTGATTATACAGGCATAAATCATAAGGACACATTATTTGATCAATAAAAGACAACTGTCATTCTATGAGCTTCATTTTCCATTTAATAGTCTGAAAAATGTCTGTTAGTATCAGATGTTAAATTAAGAGAGTACATAAACTCTCACCTCCCCTCTCTGAAGTGTGGTACAAATTTAGTCAAAACTTGATTTATAGATGTGGTCATGGTATATTCTGATTATAACCCAAATCCAAGCAATAATTGTATCATATGTATCTGCAAAATGTATAATAAATTTTAAAACCTAATGAACCTAAGTTTAAAATCTGACTTTTCCATTTATTGGTTGTGTAATCTTAAGGTTATTTTGAGGCACAATTTCTTCAGGAAATAGAGTTAATGATACCTATTTTATATGTTTCTTTATGAGTTTAATGGGCTAATACAAGTCAGGCACTTAACACAGTATCTGGTACCATGAAAACTGTCAGTAATGATGATGATGACAATGGCAAAAATATTATTACATAGGATCCAAGAAAGCAGCAAACTCATGCCATGTCTAAGAAAATAGCTTAATATTTATATTTCTCCTTGTCCATCTATCAATGCAGAAAATAAAATTATACTGTTCTAGTTTTATTCTAACAAGGCTGTGGTAAAATCTTTCCCTTTAAGTCAATGTGTTGAAATACTATATTTTCTGGATATAAATTAAAATAAACTTAACAATTGCTCGTATTGTTTTCCACTGTAAGTGAACTAGGGTCTCATACCATAACACTCTCCCGGAACGTCAGACTTCTCTAACCCTTTTCGATGGCTGCAAGACCTGTGTGTCGGAAGTCCTTGCAGTGACATAGGCCATCTTCTGTGGCCCTCCGTGACCTCCACCTATCATATCGCAAAGCTGTGCATCTTTGACTTCTGATCCTGCCCTGAGAACCCTTGTAGAACTAACGCTGATTCTTCACCTCTTTGAGATGTGTTATTTGTCATTTCAGGCCCCACATCTGAAAGCACAATTCACCACTCCCTTGTGCTCTCTACTTTGTAGAGAAGCTTCTCTGTGTTTCATCTTTCTTTCCTCAGTGTGTGGTGAAGTGCTTGATAGACACTAGATGCTCACTGCATATGTACTGATTTATGCAACTTTTATTTTACTTACTGCTTACTATATTCTTTACTCTAAATGCTCTTGGATATTTCTAAAGGGAGATATGTCTATTTTGAGGAAAATTGCTCTCTTCCATTTTTAAAGATCCTTCTTTTCCTGCAGTTTCAAGTGTCCTCACTTAGTAAGTCGGCAACACAGGTATTTTCACTACTGAATTCTTTCCTCACCCTGGTACATTAAGTAACTGATCAGGAAATACTGACTTCATGATAGGAGTATATTTTTCTGCCTCATAGACATTGGGCTTGGTCATGCGACTTGCTCTGGTTGAAGTATTTTAGAGGATGCAGCTTATAGGGAGACTTGAAAAGATTTGCATGGTTGAATTTGCCCTTTTGAGCTCTTGAACTTCACTGTGAAAAGAATATGACTCAGGTAACTACTAGTCAAAGAAAAATGACAGATGCCGGGAACTGTCATGGACCCAACCCATGGCGCTAGAGCCTAGCCTTCTAAGCCCAGGTTAGAACAGCCAAAACCAAGCTGACCTGCAGACTTGTGAGTAAGAAATAAATACTTAGTTGTTTCATGTCATTGTGTTTTAAGGTGACTTGTTATTCACAATTATTGTGGCAATAAGGGACTGGCCTATCAAATTTATAAAACCAGGAGGTGTATTTGGAATTATAGGCTAATCTTAGAAATAGTTGTGAAAATAAAAATGTTTTAGTAATTTATTCTCATTAAGCTGCTTAAATTTTTATACAAATAAATACAGGGGCCTACCATGTTATATGATGTAATGGCATATGAATTTGCATGCAATTTATTTTTGATTTATGCTCTAGAATTTTTGTTATTGTAATGAATTACATTTAACACCTTTGTTCTAAAGGTTCAGTGATTAAGAGGAAAATTATCTTTATTGTATAATCGCTACATGAACTTACTGCAAGCCGCTTATTGCACACAGTTGCCCATGTTGTTGTGTTTATACTGGACCACCATAAATTACATGTTAAGATGAGCTTGTTATTACTGTTATCACTGCCCATAGAATCTTCCATTTTGCTGACACTGAGAATGGACACTGGGCTACAAGTAAATTTTCCTTCCTTGTTTGTCTCCAGACTTCACATTTTCTTCTTTCATGTGGTCGACATGGTGCCACCCTTTTCAGAGGTCTAGGAATACAGGAATTTATTTTAAGAGACAACTGCCATTTTCTGTCTTATTAGTTCTTTTGAGTTGTACACACTGGAGAAATTCTTTCTGTTCTGGTGAGGACTACCATATCTGGTGTGCTGTTTGTTTCTTAAAATGCCTTCAAGAATGATGTTTTTTCCCCATTGGGGGTAACCGGGGAGTCTCACTTTCCCATTTATAATCTCTCTCTTTGGGCATACTGGGACTATAGCAATAGTCTGTGTAAGAGAATTTTAAATTCTTTACTGAAGATTTGTGCTAATTTCAAAAGGCAATTACAACATGGCAGCAGAACAGTCAAACATAAAAAAAACCTGACCTTTGTCCATGTGCTCAAAGAGAAAACAGCGAAGCAGCTGATCTCTTCACAAAATATATCATCTTCTGAGTGGTCCCCAATTCCTTCTTTTTTTCCCTTTTTTAGCTTTTTGCATGACTCCAAATCTTCACCACTTCCTTCGGAAACACTGCCCTCAGGACCCTCACCCATGGGGAGGGATTTAGTTCTCCCAGATCCCTACCATTTTTTTATATTTTTCTTGTGCTATCTAAATCATTCAAACTAGCATGGTGATTTGGATTTGCACTCAATGTCAGTGATGTCTATTGACCGAAGACCTGAGAAATTCCAAAGTAAAAAATCACCTAATAGAGATGAAAAAGGTAGTTGGGAGAGAGTTTCTTATTCTGCAGCCCTGCGAGGTTGGGAAGGGGGCGACGGAGAAGATGGAGGATGGATCACAGTAGGGAGGAATGATTGGGAATGCAAAATGTAGAAATGAAGTGGGAAGAATGTTCCCAGATACCATACTTTTCAGCAAATTTAGAAAAACTCTAGCTACTGAAGGTCACTGTAGGGTTGTTCATACTTTTTAGAATTATTTTTTATTTGTCCCAATATTTATTCAATCAATATTTATGGAAAACCAGCTGTTTTCAGGCACTGTGTTATATATTTAGATTATAAAAATCAGCATGACAGACATAGTTCCTGCTCCATGGAGCTTACAACTCATAGATTTTGAGGCATACATGCCATAAAAGATTATAATTTGCACCTGGAGGGCCTGCTGGAAGCCAGAAGATGAACATTCTCCTATATTTGCTCCTCTTTTAAAGACCCAGGCATTATAAACTCACACTTTTTTTTTTTGCATCACACCCCAAAATTCATAGCAGCACAATTTATAATAGCCAAGTCCTGGAAACAACTTAAGTGCCCATCAGTAAATGAGTGGATCAAAAAACTGTGGTACATTTACACAATGGAATTCTATGCAGCAGAAAGAAAGAAGGAGCTCCTACCCTTTGTGACAGCGTGGATGGATCTGAGAACATTATGCTAAGTGAAATAAGCCAGGTTGTGAAAGACAAATACCATATGATCTCACCTTAAGCGGAACCTAGTCAACAAAACAAGCAAGCAAACAAAATATAACCAGAGACAGTTAAATGAAGAACAAACTGACAGTAACCAGAGGAGAGGTGGGGGGGGGATAATGGGGGAAAAAGGAGGAAGGGTTTTCAGGAACAACTATAAAGGACTCGTGGACAAAACCAAGGCAGGATGGTGGAATCAAGGGTGGGGAGTGGGGACGGCTGCGGTGGGGGAGAGGTGGAGGAAAAAGGAAGACAACTGTACTTGAACAACAATAAAAAAGTAACATTACTTTAAAAAAGCATCTCAACCACTTTTAACGTTTGAAGGAAACATTAAGAGACCTGACTATGAGTGGAGCGTGCTCAGTTTGGTGGACGTGCAACACAATATACATGCCTTATTATAGATTTACATACTTAAACCTTTATAATTTTAATAACTAATATCATGCAGCACATTCAATTAAAAATAAATAAAGACTTATTACAAAAAGAAGCTGTACTCAGTTGTTTTTATAGTTTGAATGTCGTCAATAAAATTATTGTGGAATTTGTTTTCTCTTTTTTTATTGTTTCAGTACAGTTGTCTCCATGTTCCCCTCACCACTCTCCTCTGCCCACCCAACCCCACACCCCACCCGCAATCCTACCCCTCTTTGGCTTTACCCATGGGTTCCACACATTTAAAAATTTTAAAACATTCCCTTTGTTATAATAAGCATCATTTCCAAAGGATGGCAGTGCATGATATAGTCTCTAAGGAAAATTGTAGGAGGTTACATCTCACATTACTAATTTCCTTTGAAATTTTGGGTAAGTTCTTTCCTGGGTCTGTTTTGTCATCTCTAAACTACTGAAAGTAATGCTGAGCCACGTAGTATTGGAAGTGGGAGGAAACAATCCTAAAGGATTATACAGTATGCTGCAGATAGGAAATCATGTGTGTACCAGAGGTGATAATATCGGCCCATTAATCCTTTTAGTGACAAAGAAAGTGTTGGTACTTAAGGAGCTGATATGTGAGGAACAAAAGAGAAGAGAATAATAGGATGGAAACAAGAGGGAAAGCAGGCTAGAAAAATGAATTAGCCATTTTATCTAAAGGAGGACAAATTTTCTAAAGGCCAACTGTGTTGACTTCACCTCATTTTAAATAAAATGTGAAGAAAAATTCTTTAAATGGACAAATTTATTCTAGTTTTACCTGTGTTTTTCAGTATAGGTACTTCATGTTTTATTTAAGCAATATTTATGCATTTAACAGAAATCGCCTTTTCATGCTAATCTACATGCATTCGTGTAAAAAATTTTCTAGGTATATATGGTTTGCTTATAGTTCATTATTTGGAAGGGAACCTTCTGTCTAATGCCTCATTTAAGATTCAGTGGCATCTTTCTTCCTTCAGTAATTTCCCTATTAAATTACAACTATTAGTTCTAGTTCCTCACCCTAAAGGAAACCAATAAAATCACACAAACTAATGAAGTTGTTTCAACAGCAAGCTCCTCGTTATGGGGGTACTTCTAATTACTGTTAAAATGAACTGGAACGAAATGTCTCCAGAATGGGGTGTCCCAGAGCTATAAACCAAAACTGTAAACAGCTGTGCAACTCTTATTCTATTCCTTTCACCTTCAAAATCACAGCACACCAGCAACTAATTTTAAAGTATTGGTAGACAAGAACCAGAATGGATTTGGACACAGATCAGAAGCATTACTAATAATTTCTTACATTACAATAAGAACATACTGGTTATATTTTGTTTTATAAATTGGACTCGTTTTCTCTCCTGGATGTTATCTTATTTGCCCCACATTGTGTCTCTCTGCGCTGATGGCCCTGCTCAGGCGGGACTTCAGTCAGGACTACAATGAGCAAGGTGGGTGATGCAGCTTGTACTGCAGAAAATGCTGTCGTGCTGAACTAGTTGGTGCAGGGGAATGGCTTTGGATCAGATTCCATTAAGGTGTGCTTCCCTTTCCAATGTAATTTTATGCCTAAAGCAATAGAAGCTGAACTTTTTTTCTAAATCGTAAGGCTGACATTTTATCAACAAGATACTTTTGTTGATACTAATTTATTCTCTACAGATTTCAAAACAGAAACACGAGTCAATTTAGTTGATAAATTTAAATAACTGTATAAGTTAAACACATAAGAAAAAAATTCTGAAACTTCGAGGAAGAAATTACGATAGAAGTTGTTTAAAATGATAGTAGATTTGGAAAGACTATGTAGAGGCAATTTTAAAATCCAACTTCTGCTTTTCTTCAAGTAAAGGGAAAATAAAAATGGCAGTATAAATAATAATAATAGTACTAAGTAATAATATTATGTTTACAGTTTATAAATTCCAAAAAAATAGCAGAGAAATGGAAGCAGGCTCCACCTATTACCAGGTATCTGCTGGACAAGTTGTGGTCTGATTTTACCCATCATCCTTACATGGAACCTCATCCCTAATTCAGTTAAAGTGAGCAGAGCCAAGAAGATCTGAAACCACAAAAAAATTCGCTGAATATTGAGTGAAATAGAGACCAGAGTGAAAGGTCTGACAGAGGATATAGCTGGTAATATGTTTGTGGTCAAAACTGTAGAGATTATACTTTACCTGTTAGGCAAGAGAGCTATTACAAGTTACGGTTTCACGTTCACCAAGAATTAGGTCCGTTCTCCCTGTCAGTTCTATCTTTCCTTGATTAAAACCCATTGCATTTTGATATTATTCTATTTTATGTATTTTATTTAATTTTATTTTCTGACTTAGTTGTCTGTGGTCAGATCACACAATCTCTGCAACAAGGAGCTCTTTGTCACAAGGTAAATAATTTCAACTTTATTTCAATAGTATTTAAATGTGTAATGTAAGTATATACACCTTTATATATAAGCTTCTGTTTTATAATTGATGTTTTTACAACTTTTCAGTTTTGTATCACCTTGAAAATGTGATCATCTCAAAAATAACTTGGATTTTAAGTTTAAGTGGAATCTTTGAGGCATGTAAAGCTGTATGATTAAGATATATATGAATGTAATCAATCATCTCACTGATCATTCTGATTCATTAACTAGAAAATTTATTCTAAACTTAAATTTTCATTTACATCTCAGAGCCAGCACTAATTATGGCACAGTTATATATAAAATGAAATTCTGTGACTGACATTTTAAATAATCTTAGATGGAAAAATAAAATTGGTTTTTAAATTTTACTATTCGTATCAAATACCCTTGGTCTAGTGGCATAAAAAGCTCTTCAGTTGAAATCAAAATGCAAAAATATAAAATAATTTTTATACAGTGGTCAGAAAAATATATTGTTTTGGTGATCAGAAGAACACACAGACCACAATAAATCTCTGTCTAGTTTATACTCATTCAAAAAACAAAGTATCTAAAAATCTGAAGATACCAACTATTGATTCAGACGACAGTGCAAAGACTTTCTGATCCATTACTTAAGGAAGTATACATTGATGAAGTCATTTTGAAAAACAGTTTGGCGTTACCCCCCAAAATTAACCATTTAGAAATCTATGGCCCAAGAAATCCCCTCCTGGTGTTTATCTAAAACCAGATCTGAAGAGTACAAGGGTTGTATACATGAATTTTCAAAGTAACACTGTTTGCTTAAAAAACAAAACAAAACTGTAAACAATCCAGCTATCTAATGATAAAAAATTTGGTAAGTAAATTTTAGCATATCATTATACAATAGGATATTGTTGACCAGACAAAAGATAGACGTAAGTGGTACAACGGCAAGATGGATAGATCATGGCAACATATTAAGTGGAGCCAATGCCCCAAAGTTACATAAATCATAATATATTTTTACATACACACACAACATACTTTAGGAATTAATTATGGTTAATGCATAGAAGGTAAAGCAAGGAAAACAGGATTTGAACACAGTGCATATACATTTTTTGAAATACCTAATGATGCAATAAACTTTATAAAAAGAAAAGCCAGAGAATAAGGAGTATGGATTGAATAATGGAAGATATTTTGAGTGCACAGAAACAGGAGCGTACATTTGTGGTGGAGACAATATATATGTATTTTTTAAAGATCTTATTTTTATTTATTTTTAGAGAGAGGGGACCGGAGGGAGAAAGAGAGGGAGAGAAACAGCAATGTATGGTTGCCTCTCACATGGCCCTCATGGGGACCTGGCCCGCAACCCAGGCATGTGCCCTGACTGGGAATCGAACCGGGACAACTCGGTTCCCAGCCCGCGCTCAGTCCACTGAGCCACACCAGCCAGGGCAAGAGACAATATTTTTTAAAGGTTCCCAGTTCACAATCCCTGCCTTCTCTTAAAATGGCAAGCAAAGTGTTTTCTGTGTTACATTCTTATTTTTAAGATCAACACAAATTAATTCTCATGTAAACACCAGGTAATTTTTAAAAATATACAAAAAATATAACACAAGTAAAAGTATGTGTAAATATTTACATTAAAATCTCAGAATATTAGTAATTGAAACCTGTAGTCAACTAAAAAAACACTAAAACCAATGTGAGGTTGGCTTTAGCTATGAGATATAGTTCAATGTTTGAATATTTATAGATGGAATAATCATGTTAACTAATAAGAAGTTTTAAAAAGTTATGTGAAAAAATTATTTGCTTAAATTTAATATACCGAGGATGGGTAGGGCGGAGGGGCATGGTGGGGGGAATGGGGACAACCGTACTTGGACAACAATAAAAAATAAGAAAAAGAAATTACAGTAATCAGAAAGATGGTATGAGAAATGACTAAATCTACACATCTTTAATAAATCCTTTAGGGAGATTTCAGAGGCTGGATTATATTTTTAAAATGAATATGAGCAAAATGTGACTATGGAAGATAAAGTCCTACTTTTGCTTAATATGAGACTAGATCTACTAAGCTGACTGCTCAACCATTTTTTACTGAATAAATACTTTTTTTGACCTGGTTGTTATATGTGAAAGACTGTTCAATTCACACTTTAAAAATAAGTTTTATTTTTTTAGATTAAAAAAATTGTGACGATAGTACAGAGATTTATCATAAACCTTATACCCATTTCCCCTATTAGTAAGATCTTACATTACTAATATGGCACATTTGTGACACTTAATGAATAAATGTTGACACATTACTTTATTCTGTGTGTGTGTCTTTTAGTTTTTACCTAATTTTTTTTTGTTTCAGGATCCCATATTTGTTTCAATATCCCATAAATATTACCAAATTATATTTAGTTGTCATGTCTCTTTAGGCTTCTGCTTGGTTGTGAAAATTTCTCAAACTTTTTTAAATTTTTAATACAATTTTATTTTATTTTTTTAATTACTTTATTGTTGTTCAATTACAGTTGCCTGCATTTTCTCCCCCCCCCCCGCCGCACCCTATCCAAACCCACCTCCCTCCCTTGCTTCCATCCTCCCCCTTGGTTTTGTCTATGTGTCCTTTATAGTAGTTCCTGAAAACCCTTCTCCCCACAGTCCCCTCCTCCTCCCCTCCATCCATTGTTAGATTATTCTTAATTTCAATGTCTCTGGTTATATTTTCCTTCCTTTTTTCTTTTGTCAATTATGTTCCAGTTAAAGGTGAAATCATATGGTATTTGTCCGTCACTGCCTGGCTTATTTCACTTAGCATAATGCTCTCTAGTTCCATCCATGCTCACAGCAGTCAGAATGGCCATCGTAAACAAAGCAACAGACAAGTGTTGGAGAGGACGTGGAGAAAAGGAAACCCTAGTGCACTGTTGGTTGGAGTACAGACTGGTGCAGCCACTGTGGAAAACAGTATGGAATTTCTTCAGAAAACTAAACTGCCTTTTGGAACTGCCTTTTGACCCAGCAATTCCACTGCTGTGATTATACCCTAAGGATCCTGAAATGACCGTTGAAAAGAACCCATGCACCCCAATGTTCATAGCTGCACAGTTTACAATAGCCAAGTGCTGGAAACAACCTAAGTACCCATCAGCAAATGAGTGGATCAGGAAACTATGGTAAATTTCTCAAAGTTATCACTGTTGATACTGACCTTAATCATCTGGCTGAGGTAGAGTTGGTGAGATTTCTCTGTTAGTTTCTATCTTTTCACTTTTTCCACACTATACTCTTGGAAGAAAGTAACTGTACATCTCTCAAATTTAAGGAAGGGGAATAAAAATACGTCTTGTTGAGAGTGGAATATTTACATAATGTTTTTGGAATTCTTCTGCATGGAAGATTTGTCTCTGCTTCCCTATTTATTTAAATTATTATGGATTGATTTAGATTTTAGATTTAGTCTTATATTCCTGTATTTGGTTCACTTCAGTTTACTTGTAATCTTACCTTAAATTACCACTCCAGCTGCATCTCTTACCCATAGAGATAGCCATCGGTCTAGACAGACTGAACTGTTTTCTAATTGTTACACACACATGCGTTATTTTATTAGCAAACTTCTGCCAAAAATACTCTTTGCCTTTTTATATGGAAAAAAATTATTCATTCATTTTTCAAGATGAAGTTCAAATGTGACTACCTCTATGAAACTTTCTGCAACTTCCCTAAATGTCCAGTCTTTAACTGCTCTTTGCTCTGAAAACACTTTGTATATGCCTCTCTTTATAGCACTTACTTTTATTGTATTTATTAATGTTTATGAACCTATATCCCATTTAGTTGTGAATTTTGAGGACCTAGATATTTTATTGTGTATAAGCCTCCTTCTAGCCTCTGTGCCTAGAAGAATGCCTGAAAGCCAAAGTTTCTATTATATTTGCATGAAGAGTAAAACAAACCCAAACTGCAGGATGCTGTGAACTGTCTTGAAACAGTTAAATTTCTGTCTCTTCTATATTCTTGTGAAGGAAGCCCTTGGGTAGAAATCACTTTATAGAGCATTGTTTTCCTAATTAGTCCTGCTACTGTGGAAGTTGTATATAGACAACTCTTAATTATCTTCTTCAAAGTTTATTTCCTTACATCTTCCAGGACATAAGACATACTTAATTTAAAACATTGTCATCACCATCTAGTTTCCCAGGGCATTGTTTCAGAGGATTCATTACAAATCTCCACTTGCTAGTATAATTGCAAACTGAACTTGATGGTGACTTTAAAATGCTTGACCAAATGCTCCATTCCAGCCCTTGGCCTAGAGTCACTTGTTTTTCACTCTTGGTTATTAGTTTCAGCTTCTGGAATGGCCAAAGAGTACAGTTTGCTATTTTTGTGGGTCTTTCATATTGTGTTAATTAGATGATATATAGTTACTTAGTAATTTTTAGTAACTTCAATTTACAGAGGGGTAAATGATTCTCTTGCATTTGTGTGATTTTGTGTTAAGTCATGGTGGAATGACTGAATGAGGTCTATGACTAGTTGGCTTCTCTTTGAAAGCCATTAGAGAGCTCTAATTATATACTAAAATTTCTGGTAGCAGAGAAGATAAATGGAAGGGCATCACTGGCCTCTACACAAGTCATACAGGGTTTTGTTCGTTTGTTTGATTTTTTGAGGCAAAATTCAACCACGTTCACCTGCATTGTTGGTGAATACCTTGTGATGCCTGTCCAGGGGTCAGCCTTCCAGGCCTAAATACTCATTAGAAGAGTGAATTGGTCTATCTGTAGGTGGTCCCTCTTTTAATATGAACTCATTTTATTTAAACTCTCTTTGAATCAGCTCCTGTTTGGCACAGATGGTAGGAGAGCACATTATAGAATTTTAAGTCAAGCTCTAGGTTTCCTGTGATTTGCAAAGTATTTGGTCTTGAGAAGACTATTTCCCAGGATGTCTGGGGAGAAAATGCTTTGGATGCTGAGCAAATAATCATAGGCCATTCAGAAGGTGCTGGAGCCCTGACCATGGTGGCTCAGTTGGTTAGGCCTTGTCCCACAAGGCCAAGAATCGCTGGCCAGGTTCGGTCCCGGTGGGTGCACTTACGAGAGGCAATGGATTGATGATTCTCTCTTACATCGATGTTTCTCTCCCTCTCTTCCTCCTTTCCTTCCTTTTCTGTGAAAATAAATAAATAAAATCTTAAAAAAAAAAAAAAGAAGAAGAAAAAGAAGGTGCAGGTACTGGAGGCCCCAGGCAGAGGTGAAAAAATCAACATGCTCTTTTGGTAGAATGACTTTTCCATCAGATTTCTGATGACCAGGAGCCAGCTTGGGATAAAAAAAACAAATCTGCAACTACAAAACAGGATTAAATGCCAGCTTCTACACTTTCTGTGTGATTTGAAACAATGTTTGTCAGCCTTGTTGTTCATTATTGCTCCATTAAGACCTTCTTTGACATGTTTTCCTAATTACTGCTCCATGAAATTTTAATAATGCCAAACATGCTGTACATGTTTACATGCTGTATGTATGTATGCTGCATTTTACACATAGAGTAGCAGAAGGCTTACTCTTCACTCAGTACAGGGTTAAGAATTACTATATAACATTTTTAAGTTAAAAAATTAAAAATTGAAAAGCTATTAACATGTAACTTTCTAACTGGATTTGTTGAGAAACTTAATGTAATTTATTTACTTATATAAATTATAATGTATCAGATTGTAGATGTAATAAATTAGCCATTTGTGTAAGCATATAATAATAATACCAATGTAATCAAATTTTGGAAAAATTATTCAAACCAATTATTTTTCCAGCAAAAGTAAAACAATAAAAAAATAACTCCTAGAAGTATTTTAGGGAACATAAGTTTTAGCTTTGCCTGATGTGAGAAAATAATTCTTAACTAGCTGCTAAGTATTTATTCAAATATTGTCAACATCTTTTATTTTTAATACTGGCCAAAATAATGTGTGGTTGAATAATTTTTATAAAACTAAATAGTAAAATGCATATTGTTATTTACTTAATTTTCGAAGCCCGAGTCACACACAAAAGCACGGGATATCGGATAACATCCACAAGGCAGCCAAAAGCAGCCAATAGACACACTCAGACCCTCATCGTATCCCTTTAAGATTGTGCAAAATCAGTCTAGAGAAAGCCTTTGAGTCACAGCTATCTATTTATCATAGTTTTGTAACAATAATTTTATGTACATTTGGTGCATGTTACATGAACTCAGTGTCATTTGCGCTCATGTGATGCCCAAGCCAACTAGCCAACTCAGTGACAGAATGAAATTTTTTCAGATAGGTAGTCATTGTAATCATTAAGATATCCCCCTCGCCAAGAAATAATTTCTGTTTCCGTGGAGACAATATCACTCCCAATAAGCAGGCAAGGTTTGGATACTGAAATATTGGAGGGAACATTTTGTAAAGTATGTGATTGACTAACCACTATGCTGTACACCTGAAACAAATACAAAAAAATGAATCTATCATTGAAAAAATATTAAAAATGTAAAAATAAAAAAATTTAAAAGGAAGGCAAGGTCTTTGATATTGAGAGCCTTGGATTCTTAATTTTAAAAGTGGGATGTGCCCTGACCAGTGTAGCTGAGTTGGTTTGGCATCATCCTGTGAACTGAAAGGTCACACGTTTGATACCTGGTCAGGGTACATGCTTGGGCTGCGAGTTCAGTCCCTGGTCAGGGTGTGTGCAGGAGTCAGCAGATTGATGTTTCTCCCTCACAATGATGTTTCTCTCCCTTTCTTTCTTTCTCCCTCCCTCCCCCACTCTCTAGAATCAGTAAAAGAAAAAAATATTTAAAAAATGGGATGTTATCATCAAACTCAGGTTTAAATGTATGGAAATACCTAATACAGTGCTTGGTTATGCAATTTACTGTGAGTTAAAGCAGTATTTTTTGAAAATTACCCATGTTATAGACATGATGGTAAGTGCTAGGGATATATTCTTAACCCCTCCAAAGTTTACAGTATAAATAGATAAATATACTTGTAAGCAGATTATTTTAATATAATATTGTAAGTGCAGTTGTAGTAGTAGGCAAAGAGGAGGGATCCTAGCTTGGTTTTCCTGTGGTTTGAGGAAACTATGGGACATTCATACGATGGAATATTACTCATCTATAAAAAAAGAAGAAAATTTTACCCTTTGGGACAGCATGGATGGACCTGGAGAACATTATGCTAAATGAAATAAGCCAGTCAGAGAAAGACGAATACCGTATGATTTCAATCATATGTGGAATCTAATGGACAAACTGAACTAATAAGGAAAATGAAGACAGACTCATGGATGGAGAGCAGGATGACAGCTAGTAGGAGGGGGAATTTAGGAGGTGGATGAAACAAAAAGGAAAAAGGACTCATGGACATGGACACAAGTGTGGTGATTGCTGGGGGAGGGGGTATAAGGGGACTAAAAAGTAATGTAAAAAAATATAATAAATATTAAATAGAATACAAAAAAGAATGAATAGAAAATGAGTTTGGAAGAAACCTCTTGGTCTGTGAGGGCACATGGAAAACAGTCTAGGTGAGGGAACATGTGCAGTGGTGTTATGACACTACATAGTTATGTGTGCTAAAGAACAAAATTCAATCAAATAAATTTGAAGATCTAATTGGCTTTATTAAGTGACACGTGAATTGGGTGGCATTCCATCTATCAACTCTGAAACTTAGCTGGCGAAGGGGAGATGTTTACAGAGTCCACATCCAGTACCATAAAGCAAGGGAAAGAAGGGCGAATTGGAGCTGGGATAAATAGTCACGAGTACAGATGAGAGACAAGTGCAGTTTTGTACATCGGAATTCAGGTGCCTAGAAGACATTAATGTAGATATCTAGCAAATTTTTAGATACCTTTCAAAAAGGTTTCAGAGTCTCATTGTAAGTATAGTTGTTATCCATGTAAGACTGTTTGAGACCTTTAAAAAGAGCGTGCAGAGGAATGGGAGTGGGCTAAAAGAAGAGCCAGAGGAAAATTATGTAAGGGTTGGTTGGAAAGGAGGAGAAAACTAGAAGTCAGAGTAGGAAATTCAGGACGATGGGTTTCATGGGAGCCTGAAGAGCAGAGGTTCAAGAAGGGGGCAGAGGTCACCAGGGCCCGATCTAGCAGAAGGGGCTAGCAAGGAAAAACACGAGTAAAGGAAATACATATTCATATTCCTGACTTAAAACAGTCTGAAGTAAGATGACACCAAGTTTTTTTACTTGGAGAGATAAATGATTACTTGAGAAGTTTGGCTGAAAAGCAAAGGACATAAAGGGGCAGGCTGGGGTCATGATGCAGGTGGCAGCTGAGTGATCAAATGAGATAGTTCACTTTTGCATAGGAAAAACTTGAACACGTTTTAACCTGCAGATATTGTTTGTTCCACTCACACTATATTCTTTAAAAAAATGTGATTTTGAAAGTCTGAGGAGGGGGGCCATGAATACCTTCTTATCTTTATGTGCTCCAGAGGTTTTAGGATGCTGACATTTGCAATGTATGTTTCTTGAATTTAAATGAATGGAAAAAAGATTGCGAGTACTTCTTCCAGAAAAGCAATTTATAGCAAATGGGTGTAACAGACACTGGAACCAAATAGGAACTTTAAAATAGTTGACTTCTGTGTCCGTCTTCATTTAATAGCTGTGTCCTAAGACAAGATCAGCAAAGGCAAATGATTTTCTTAGGATCACACAGCCAATAAGTGGCAGATCTGTGACTGAGACTGAGGATCTTATTCCTCCATTCTTACGAATATCACCTTTGTCTACATGGCCAATTCAGTTCCCATCCTGCCACTGTCTTGTGTATCACATGTCAAGAAGAAAAGGTGGACCAAATTGAAAGCTCGTAAAAAATAAAACTGTGCCCTTTAGGAATTGACCAGAATGTGATGTCACTGTTCTTTTCAACCAAGACCTTTCTTTTTTCTTATGTATTATCAAACAAGTTAAAAGCTCTGGGTTTTAAAGTCAGCACTGTTCCTGATTTTCACCATATCTTAGAGAATCTCTGGGTCTGTGTCTTCTTTCAGCCACTGAAACGACGTGGTTAAGTAGAAATAGTGTCCTTTACTCAGTGAAACTGCTCCTTGCGTCACTAACAGAGGTGAGGTAAGAATGAATGAGGTAATGGTGGTAAATGGCTTTGAGATCCTTATAAATGCTAGTGGAAAGCAAAATATAAAAAAATTCCCTCCATTTTCCTCTTCTCCAAGTATATTTCTCAGTGTGCTGTACATAGAAAACCAAGGAAATGAATATCAAACTACAGAAAAGGGAAGGGAAGGCTCAAATTGCTTTTGTAATAATTTTCATGAAGACAGGAAGGAAATGAAAATACCTAATACCCATTGGTGAACAACCAGTCTTTCTGACAACTCTCCCTGAGCTCTAGCTTGCCCCTCTCTGCATTTCATTTTTCATGTGGAACGCAGAGACCAAAGAGCAGAGCAGTTAGGCACAGATTGCCAGAGAAAGACAGACTGTGGGTGTGATACCAGGAGCTGCTTCTTGCTGTCAGTGAAAGCCTGAGCAAGTGATAATGTCTCTGAGACTTGGTTTCCATCATTATCCAACAGAAGTAAAATTATTCCTAATTTATAAGTCCAGTGTAAGAAATCAATGAAAAATGCATAAGTGCTTAGCAAAGTGCCTTGTGCTTTATAAGCGTTTAACAGAAGTTACCATTATTTATTACTGTTACTACTGTGAGTGATAGTAATAATAGTAATATAGCCCTTATTATGTCACTATTTGGTATAAAAGCTTTTAGTGACTTCACTCTGCTTATGCAAGAAAGTTAAAATTCAATAGTATGGATTCAGGGTCATGGAATTTGTTACTTCCAGATTACAACACACACACACACACACACACACACACACACACACACACACACTTTACACTACATCTGGATTAGCTTGTTCATTCTTCCCAAACACGCCAAGTCATTTTGTACCTCTAGTAGTTGTTTCTACTGTTTTCTCCACTTATTCATTAGGCCCTTACCTCCATTGCTATTTTAACAGAATCTTCCATCAAAACGTATCATATAGAAAATACTTCCACTCTCCAGAATAACAGTTTTGTCATTCACGCTTGTGCAGGTCCACTGTTTAGCAGTATGTCTTACACATTAAATTATAAGCTTTTAGAATCATAGACGATGCCATCTTTATCTGTCCATCACATAAGCATTGGGGCAGGGCACTGCCAACAGCAACGATGCCCCATTTCTCTCTAGGGCAAGAGGGCAGTCCATCTCTGCTTCACTGGCTACTTACTGCCCCTTATATTAAGTTTCCTCAGTTGACTGACTGGTCGTCTTCCCTAGCTGGTTGCAGTCGGGTAGTGAATGTGGTATTGTGTGACATTTGGTCATGCTTTGAGGACTAGAAATGTTAGGAGGGAGGCGATGTGATGTAAAAGTATCCACGGCTTGTGAAGCAGACTCCATGTTTTCACTCCAAAATGTATTAGCCATGGGATCTTATATGTGTTCCTCAGCCTTCCTGAGTCTCTGTGTCTTCACCTGAAATAAATAGTTATTTTAACTTCATAGAATAAGATAAGGGTTAAACAAGATAAGATGTGTAGCCACTTGTACAGATTTAGAACTCAATACATTGTACTCAATGCAAGTTATTTTTTTCCTTATTTCCTTCTGAGAGGTGTCTAGATATAATTTATCAACCAAAGAATAGATGCTTGTCCATCTTATAGATAAGATATTCAAAGCATGCAGTGTTTTTATGAATATAGGTCACTTGATAATTGAAAATGACCAAATGTACAGATGATAAAGTAGAATTGATAGTGAACACAGTGTTCATAAGACATAAAAATATCATTGAACCAGTGCCCATTAATCTCTTAACAATGTCAGTCACCAAAGTAGTGGTAAGTAAGATTAAGGTGTCAACCTTGTGATATGGTTCTTTTAACTTCTAAGTTCTTGGTTTTCAAGTGACACAAAATAAATTGAAGCCTGACAGCGGTTTGGTAAGCTATGTAAAATGAATTCAGTGAGTCAGCTGAGCTCCTAATGGCTAATGTCTTCAAAGTAGCGGATGTGTCTGATAGGTCTAATTTGTCACAAGTTATTGTGGCCTGTTCTAGCAATTTGGCTGAAAAGGATGGGGAAGGGTGTCCTGTTACTGAGTAACACTGGTCTGAGGAGATATTTCTTCTCTCAAAAAAAAAATATTAGAGCATTGAATTATAAACTGCATTAAATATTAATAAGGTACGTATTTATATTACAAACAAGCATAAAAGCATATCCTGATTCTTTTTGTTAGGTTATATCCTTTCTGTTATTATACATTAGGAATCTATAATACAATTCTGTTGTATCTCTTCCTAGAAACATATCTTCTCAATTTTCAGTTTTCTTTTTGAGTCCTTTGGCTGATCAAATCATAGCTGGACATTTTCTCTTCCTTTCTAAATCTATTCTAATTAAAGCAACAATTATCATTTCCCTAAATTATTTTAATCAGATTGCTCTCTACACAGGAAACCATCCTAGCTCTTAATTAGCTCTTGAATCAAACTCTTTAGCATCTGCCCCAAGGCCTTCAATTCCTGTTGCTCATTTTACTGGTTTTATTCCATGGTGCATGTATTCACAGAGAATAAACCCTCTTTTTATCTAAACATGTATCCCTGAGTTTTCAGGCTTCCTTTTTCCCTTTTAAAGATGTACTCCCCTTACATTGTATTAAGTTCTGTGCCTGTCCATCTTCAAATTTTTTCCCTCAAATTCACCTTCTTATTCACCTTTTCTCATTAATTCCTCTAGATTCTAGTAAATCCATTCAATTTAGCATTTCCTTAGTTTTTTAGATAAAGTTCTATAGGCATGAGAAATGTGGTCTGCCCAGAAGGAATCCAGCCATGTAATATGAAAAACAGACATTTACTGAAGAAGGTACAAGATACAAGAAACATTGTACACAGGACAATGACATCTCAGTCCCCTTCAAAGTAGGCACCTTGGGACCTCACACAGTTCTCCCAGTTGCCATCAGCTGCCCCATCATATTTTCCTGAATCTCATTGATAGTCTGGAATCTCTTCTCTTTCAAAGGTGATTTTAGTTTTGGGAAAAGCCAGAAGTCATAGGATGTCAAATCTGGGCTTTAGCAGGGCTGAACCACCTGGGTGATTTGATGTTTTGCTAAAAAATTCTGCACAAGATGTGATGCATGAAGGGGCTCATTGTCGTAATGAAGCTGCTAATCACCAGTTGCCTATAGCTGCAGCCTTCTGAATCATCTGAATAGTTTCTGCACAGGAATGATCAAGCTTAATGCAAAGTTTGATGCAGATTTGTTGCTCTACTCGCTCAGTCATTTTGAACGCTGTGGCCACACAGTGCACATGCTCACTCGACAACATCTACTGCCTTCTCTGACTAGTACAGTGAAGTCATCATTGTTCATGCATGCGCATTCCACTTCACTCTCCTTGGCTTCAGGTTACGTCAATGTCAATGTTATGCAAACTGTTATTATGTTCTCACTATATTAACAGTGACTGGACTGTTTCTGGACAGACTAAAAAATATATAAGTGTGTGTGTAAGCCAATACATGGTAAAAAATGGTAAGCACTCAATAAATTTTAGCTATAAAAGTGGTACTTTTTTATAGTTATTTTACTGATAACGAAAATGAATCAGAGAGGTCAAATGATGTGCTCAAATTCTCTGGAATTTGAGGTTTTATGTCTTAGTTACATTTGCTCATTTAACTACCATATCTGACTGGCTGAACCAAGAGGTCAGGAACTCTACAGATCAGTCACATGTCTAGAAATATACTGTCCACGGAATAGAATCCCCAGACATACTGCTACCTAACCCACTAGCTAATATTTCAGGCAAAGTTTTTCTTATGAAATATTGGACTAGGGTTTTCATTGTTTATGTAGTTTTCTCTCAAGTTTAACGAAGTAAAAATGTTAGACCTTTACAAAATTCTGAAGATATTTTATCTATTGACTAAACACTACATGTTGAACATTGGACCAGTCACTGGGAATAAGCAGGCAATAAAATCACCTGCCTTTGATGGAATTCCTTTCCCATTGGAAAAGGTGGGATGCTAATATTTATTTTATTATAAGTAAGTAGTATGAAAATATGCTAATATTTATTTTATTATAAGTAAGTAGTATGAAAATATACTTATTATAATTTTATTTTTTTAATATTTTATTTTATTTTTAGACAGGGGAAAGGAAGGAGAAAGAGAGGAAGAGAAACATCAATGTGTGGTTGGTTGCCTTTCGCATGCACCCTACTGGGGACCTGGCCCACAACCCAGGCATGTGCCCTGACTGGGAATAGAACCGGCAACCCTTTGGTTCACAGGCCAGTGCTTAATCCACTGAGCCACACCAGCTGGGGCTCTTATTATAATTTTAATTGCAATTTAATTTTAGCTTTTATAGTGCTTTGAAAGTGACAGACACAGAATTATGATATTGCAAAATAAATGGAGTTAACTTAGTTTGGGGGCATTAGAAAAGTGTTCCTTGGGAAGGCAACATTTAAGGCTTAGAGGATCACTGGAAGTTGGTTAGGTGAGAGGGACATGAGGGAGGGGTAATATTCTATGACAGCATATACACAAGCCCCCAAAGGATTAGGAATTGGAAACTTTGAGGAGCTGAAAAGAAAGTCCAAATGGCTGTATTGCTATGAGTAGGCAGGAATACACAGGGTCTGGTGCAAATAATGCCCCCTTTTTATTACAAAATCATAAGCATGTAATTCTGTAACATAACAATATCACACTCATGCACACCATATGACATTTTAAGTGAAATGTTCAGATCACTGTCCATCTCCTGCGAAACATTCATGTACCCTACCAACCGCACTCACGCAAGCCTTACCTCTGCAGGCCCTGTGAAATGGGATAAGAGACATAGAGACTGGAGACATAGGCAGAGGCCAGCATAGCAGGGCCTTGTAGACCGTAGTGTGTCTGTGTTTGGCACCTTAGGATTTTTGTTCTGTGTTCTCTTTCTTCCACAGGATATCGCCCTCAGCCCTCGATGTTTCCACATCCTCTATCTTTTCTCTCTCAACAGCAGTTCTTGTGGAATAAAATAAACTTCTCAGTAATGGCCAAATGGCTTAAAGTATAATATTACTGATGGACTTTTGTATTATAATAGGAATTGGAGCCTATGTTTTGTTTCAGCCAAACAAATAAAGATATGGTCATTGTCCGTTTAGGTACATGAGCAGAAGAGCCGACATTTTGGAGGTGGCAATGCTGACACCATACCAGTAGGCAGTCACCCACTTGCCCATCCAGGTGGCTTGGTAATTATAAGAAGAAAATAGTTTACTTTCTTTAGTCCTTTTTCTTTAGGTGCTTCATCTAAGTTTCCCATCACTGTGAAGTGATGGAGTGGAAAGTGAGGGGAAGCATTTATGTGGTGGCATGTTAAGGAGAGAGCTGAAGAATCATGAATGGAAAAGGCATTTTGAATTCAATACATTTAGTATATAATTCTTTAGTCAAGTGAACATCCATTCTATCCCATAAAAAGGTAGAAATTTAAAAAATAACAACTTTTTCCTGCTTGTTTTTCACTTAAAGAAAGAAAATACGTTATATAGATCTTTCTTTATGTATTATGAATCATGTGGTGCTTGAACCTTTGACTTCAAGCCTTGATTAATAGTATGCTTAATTGCTTTCCTTTTCCTCCTCACAGCTGGCAGGTGGAATGCTGGGGATTTGACTGAACCACATTGATGGTATTTGTGCTGCAAACAAATGGTGCACAGTCTGTGTATTTCTCCTTTTTGATCCAAATACCCTAAAGACAGAGCAGAGTTCTTGAAATTTATCAGTTTCCATTTTCATCTCTGCTGCCTTTTACATTTTTATACCAGCTCGCCTGGAAGTGGGCCCATCTAAAGGTGGAACTGAGGATCGCATCTCCTTTCCATAGAGCTCACAAGATGAATAACTCGGAAAATAGAAGCTTTGAGAGCAATGATTAGGATGGGTACTGCCTGCTTTGAGAAGAACTTGCATTGGCATTGTTGCTCTTCATGCCCCTTGCTCATCCATGGAATATGTGCCCCACAACCAGAGTAGGTACTTATCATTTATTCATCAGATATTAAAGTACTCACTTGAGGGTTCTGCAGCTCCCAAACAATTTTATTTTCTACTTTCACTAGTGTTTGTCTTCAGCGTGGGATACTAAGTATGTGTCTTCATTAGTTCATGCTCTTTTGCCATTCAGTTCAATGTCCTCTGGGATTGGGGCATGAGGGTGAACGAATCTCTCTGATAAGGTGCACAATTTGAGGGAGAGGCAGATCCAATGACATCAGAGGCAAAGCCATTGACACGTAGCAGATGGGTAGAGAAACAATGAACAATGAGTGTTGACTTTCAAGGATGGTGTTTGCTGAGCTTGTACTTGGGGATAATGTTTAATGGAATCAGGAAAATAGAAAAAATAATGAATATTGTTTTTTGAGGATAATTCAGGGTTTTATCATTTTAAAATTTAAATCATTATTAATGTATTGATTTGATAATGTACTGAACTGTGTGCTGCAAAATTTAACAGCACAAAGAGCCAGCTTCTTGAACCCCCCTCCTTCTCTTTTTCCCTCCCTCTCTGCCTTCTTTCCTTCTTTCCATCCTTCCTATCTTTTTAAAAAAATATATACATACATATATATTTGATTGAATCTTTATTGTACTTTTTTCCATTACCTTTTAGTCCCCTTCTACCCTCTCCCCCCAGCAATCACCTTTATGGTTTCTGTTGTCACTGAGGTTACCAAAACATACTTTTTAAGGTGTCAACTAATTTTACAAGGCTTATTATAAAAATCTTCAATCTCTTAGCTCTCACCCCTGCTGCTCCCCTACCTGCTCCCCTTCCTTCACCCATGACAAGAACACTCACTTCTTTTGGCTTGAGTTTAGTTCTTAAATTTATTTAAAATATTTAGGAATATTTTCCCCTAAATGATATGTTTATATTAACATTTTTTCAATTATGTTATTTTTTATTGTCTGCTATTGAAGATGAGGATATAGTCTTTCTCTTTTATCAAGCTCATTCACCACCAGCCCCTGCTCCACACAAAGAAATCTTTTCCATTCCTATTCTCACAGTGTTATTATATTGTCATTTCAGTCAGTAATAAGGCATTTTAGTTATGCCTTAAGGCATTTTGTTTATAGCATTTTGACTACATAAGCACTAGTCACAGCTGTGCCATAATGTTTTCTAGGATTTTTTATTTCTGTCCTGCCCATTTTTTTTCTTTATAAATTTATACTTGTTTCATATAAAATAATTTCTATTTACTTTAATTCTACCCCAAATCCTCTGTCAATTGTTTAAATCTCTCCTCAGTATATTCAGGTGATTTAAAAGTTCGTCAGTCTCAAATTTCCCAAACTTTCTAATCTTGGGTTGCTGCCACTCGAGGTGCAGGGTGACTGTCCTGAGAACTGCTCCCAGGGCCCTTTCACCCTCATTCTGCTAAGACCCCTATGTCTTCCATCCATTCCTCCTCCCGAATTCCTGTTCTCATTTTGTTGGAGCACAACCTCTAGTAGTTGTAAAGAAAGGGGTGATAAAAGTTAAATTTTTAAAGATCTTACCTGTATGAAATATTTCATTCTATTCTTATATTCCTTATGTAAAAATCAGTATTTGACATAATTTTCCTTTTCTCTTTTGTAGACTTCATTGTCTTCATCTATTTTCCATAAATATTATATTTGGGAACCTGCCTCTTTGTACAGAAGTGAAGATGACAATAATGATAGCGGCTTATCGCACAAGACTGCCGTGAGGATTTAGTAAGTGGCCCAGAGTCAAGCTCTTAGAACCGTACCTGGCGTATACTCAGCTCTTACTAAGTCTTAGCTTGTTAAGTTCACTTTGGCAAATTTCTCTTAAGTGGTATACTTGGGTAATTTTCTCCTCTTTCCTTCATTCTCTCTGTCTGGAAGTCCTATTATTTCTGAATAGGATCTTTACATTTATTTTCCTTTTTGTCTTCTATTTTTGAACCTTTGTCTTTTTGTTAAACTTTTTAGATAATTTCCTTGTATTTGTCATCAAACTCTTCAGTTTTTTCATGTTGGGGGACTACATCTTAACTTCCAACACTTTGTGTGTGTTTTAGCATCCTGCTCTTGGTTCATGGATGCCATCTTAATTTTGGGTAGAATTGTGATTTTATTTTTAATGTTTTGTTTTGTATGAACAGTCGACTTTTCTTCCAAATTTAATTTATCTATTTTTTTCTGACTCTTTAAGTTAGAGATGTAACTGGTTATACTTAAGTTGTCTATTCTTAATTGGAGAGACAGGCCTCCATTTTCTCACTATTGGATACCTTTGACTATTGAATGGGAACCTTAAAATTAACAATGACTCCCTTCTTTACAAACCTGATTCTTCTTCAGTCTTCTGCATCTCAGTAAACGACAGTTACTCACCCAGCTGCTGAAGCGAAAACCTCGGAAGTTATCCTTTCTTTTCCTTGCCTCCACACAGTGTAGCCAGGAACCTGAAATACAAAACCACACACTGTCCCTCTTTCCTTCTCCTGCAGCCTCCCGCCACAGCAGCCTTCTTTTAGACCCTTACGAATTCCAAGCTTGTTTCTCCCTAAGAATATTTTATCCTTTTGTTAATCTGGTTTTCTGGAGTTTCACATACTTGTTCCCTTTTACATTCTGGCCTCAGCTAATTACAGTCTCTTTAGAGAAGCCTTCCCAGGTGTTGCAAGTAAAGTACCGACCTACTAATTCTTTATCGTATCCACTTACTTTATGTCTCTATAAAGCAACGATCACTATCTGGTGTTTTTTGTGTTTATAATGATTTATTTGTAAATACACTGTATTTTTGTTTATTGTTCATCTCATCAATTAACATATGCCCCGTAAGAGCAGAAACCTTGTCTCTCTGGTGCACGCCTGCATTCCCGGTGGTACACAGTGGCTTATCTGTAAATGTTTGTTAGCTACAATATAATATATGTAATGTGAAATTGTTTATTGAAGGCCCTGGATACATTGGTAGGAGTAGAAAGCTCTTTTACTTTCCCTTGCAAACCTATTCAATAAACTTCTTTCCCCCCATGGATTAAATCTCCATCATGTCCAATAGCTTTTTCCTTCACTTTCATGAACTAAAAACCTCAGGCTAATGTTATATTAAAACTCTACACCCTTGCCCTGGCTGGTGTGGCTCAGTGGATTGAGTGCCAGCCTGTGAACCAAAGGGTTGCTAGTTCGATTCCTAGTCAGGGCACATGCCTGGGTTGCAGGGCAGGTCCCCAGTGGGGGGCCCGTGAAAGGCAACCACACGTTGATGTTTCTTTCCCTCTCTTTCTCCTTCCCTTCCCCTTTCACTAAAAATAAAATAATAAAATCTTAAAAAAAAAACAACACAACTCTAGACCCTCATCTCATGGAAAACTCTCTCCCGTCCTAGTGGGCGTGATTCATCCTTGGAGTCCATAGTAGGAAAGGGCAAAGCAGAAGAGACTTGATGGGTTGCCCACAGGTTTCCCACAGTAGTCTTTGCTCTTTAGCCGTCATGTATCCCTCAAAAGCTCTTCTGTCTCTTCCAAAGGAAAGGAACTGCATAGCAAGCATGTTATTTATACTGGCACACTTGTGTGACAAATGGCATTGTTGGTAATTACACCTACACCACAAGCATAAAATGGGACTGGCCCTGGCACACTATGACAGGGCAGATAGTTGTCTTTTTCTAGGCTCGGGAGTAGAGTGTGTGTGTGTATGTGTGTGTGTTTGTTGTAGGGAGTGAAAAGGAGAGATAAAGGGTTGAAAAAGTCTCATTCTGGATACAATTCTAACTTGGCACTAGAGCTTTGCATTTGGTAGATGCACACTTTCTGGGATTGCTTTTTACGGGGAACACCTTTGAAGATATCTCAGAGAAGCCCCTCCCCCTGACCCAGGGAGCTCCGTCTGAAGTTTCTGGCACAGGTGCTGCCTCTTCAGGCTCTTGGCCATGGGCTCTGCCTCGGAATCCACATTCTCAGCTTCACCTTCAGCGTCCTTCTGCTGAGCTCATTTCACCCCAGGTAAGAGCTCTCTTGGCTGGGTGTACTGTTCAGGATGGATCACTGTCATGTTCAGTCATAAAGTCAGGTACAACTTGTGTACAAACAGATACCCCACGACGCCAGGAATTTGTCAGCTCTCTAAATATTTCTCTAAACGTCTCCTTATGAGGCTTAGTATAGGTGGGCTTCCTTTTTCCTGCCTCGGCCCTCTGCAAACTCTCTCTCTAAAGAAATCCTAGCTACAATTCACTTCAACTTCTTGAAGTCTCTCTGTCTTCCCTTACATAGCCTGGGGGTTGTTAACACGAACAGAACCAGCGTCACAGTCCAGGTCTGTGAAAATCTGGTACGTTATTTTAGGATATGCAGTACTGAGCACCTATGATAATGTTCGTAGCCATTTAAACCTCAGTTCAAACTCCAAGACAATAAGAAAAAGTCATGTCTAACAACCTGTTATATTACTTTTAATCACATTCTATGTGCTGGACACAGCACTGAGGACTTGGCATGTAATTTCTCATTAATCTTCACAATAACTCCATTGAAGCAGGAGCCACATCCATTTTACAGATGAGAGACTGAGGTTTATAAATGCTAACTAATGAAGAATAAACAAATAACAGTCACACAAATAATGTAGCGTGTAGCCTGGATTTGAGCCCAGGAAGTCTGCTTTCAGATATCATAGTCTTTTTAAAAAAAATTTGTTTATTTATTAAATTTATTGGGGTAACATTGCTCAATGACATTATACAAATTTTAGGTGTACAACTTTGCTTACCACCTGAGGGCCAGTCTCCTGTCGCCAGGTGTTTGACCCCCTTTACTGTAATCACAGCACCGCCTCACTGAGTGAGAGGCAGGTACAGTGAGCGTGAAACCGTGTGCCTCTTTCACTTCTTTGCCTCTTCTAAATCTTACCCCAAATGGTTGATAGCATAATGACATGCCAGAGGGATTTTATGCATACTGATTAATAAGTAGTAATGAGAAAAACCTGTTTGCCACATAGGCCATCCACTTGAAGGAAAGTCAGGACCAGGTGAAAATGAGTCTGCCAGGGAGGCCTAGGCTCAACTGGGAGATGAAGCTGGTGCCCTGCCAGAGATGGGTAGGAAAGGGAGGTGACCCGAGGGTTAGGATAAAGAAATATTTTTATCTTTCACTTAACTTCGGGTGGTTCTCCTTAGCCCAGAGGAAGGTGGAATTCTTTCCATTTACTAGGAGCAATAAGGCACGATACATAGAGTGTGGGGGAGAGGAAAGCATAGTGTTAATGGTTTGAATCTAAATAGAACATAGATGAAGAGAAACTCAGCTCTCATTGATTTTGGCTGCCTTTATATTAATGATCATGATTATCTACAAATGGAAAGTATTTTGATCTTGTATTTCCAGTGATTTTAAATATTTTCAACTTTATTCCTTTAGTACCCCATTAACATGTTGCTAGATCATTGTATTTTTAATTTTCTCCACTTTTGAACCCACTTTAGTTCACAGTAGGTTAGCCAGAATAGAGTTGGGAATCAAAGTTGACATTTTACTAGGGAAGGTAACAGTGTAAGACATGCATTATTTTCCAGCAGGAAATTACATTTTCAATGATTTTCTAATAACCATGAAACCTATGTGTTATTTTAATATTGACATGATCCATCATCTATACAACCGTTAGTCCAATAAAGATAGTTACAATGTTTAATGATATGTCTTACCCTTAGCCCGCTTACTCCAACCTTTCTAAACTAATATACAGACACTACACAAATTATAGCTGGACAATTTTTTTGTAGATGAGGGAATATAATATACATAAGAGCAGCAGCAGATTAAAATTTAAGTAGTTTCACAGAATTTAGACTCAGGAATTTAATGCCTGAATATATTGCATCCAACATATCAACTGGTAATAACTGCCTTTTCTTCCTAAAAATGATTTGCTTATATATTGTTTTACAGAAAGGTCACACAAAGCTACTTAGCAAAAATGTAGGCATTACTGCTGCTGTCTAGAGATGGGCTTCAGTTGAGAACTGCCTTGATAATTAATTCCCAGATATTTGCATCAACACGAAAAAAGTAACGAGCAAATTCACTTTGTCAACTGAAAAAATACTAGAAATATGTTCGGCAATGGTGCTCTTTGGGTTTCTCATCTGTCCTCCGCCCCCAGGAACATGTGATCACAGTCTTGCCCCCTCATGGCCAGAGCAGGCCGTTGCTCGTTCTTGATGGCCGGGCATCTACCGTGGCTGCTGTCACTGCTTTCCAGATGACATATTTTTTCCTCCTCTGCTTGATCAAACCAATTATTTTTCTTTTCCCAAGAGTGTGTCAATTATGTCACTGTCATCATTGCAGCCAAAGGCAGGTTGGTGTTGCTTTTTGTTAAATTCACTTTGAAATCTTGGCATTTTATACCAAGGCTTTTCTGTTCTCGCTTCTCCTTTAAAAATTTTTCTTCCCACACTGTAATTGTATTTTTTGTCTCTTTTGATATGAAAGTGTCTGCACTTGACACCCTTGTCAGCGTGTTTTTCTTTATTTCTAATACTTTATTGTATATGTCACTGTAATTGTACAATTGTGTCATAATATTTGTCACATTCTCAATTTTGATGTTCAGTATTTGTCCCATTACTGCCACAGATACAAGATTACCTTTTATCAAATATTTTTGAGACCAGGCAGTCTCGAGAGTAGTGAAGGGAGAAGTTATTCCTGTTAGAAGTTATTCTTGTTACTCCTGAAATGTTCTGCAGACGATTCTAGAAAACGAAGAAAGAGGTTTTCCAAACCCATAGATTTCCCGATTGTTTATTAAAGCCGCCAGTTTTGTTGCATTCTTTCCTCGAATCACTGTGCTCATGTCATGTTAATGGATAGTTAAATTCTTCCCCGTATCCTCACTGAAATTTGGTGGCTTTCTTTAATCAGAAGCCTGAACTTTATACAGTTAACCCTCTCTGTAGCAGGATTCTTTTATCTGTTTCTCTTGTGGAAAAAAAACGTCTCTTTGCATTAATATGGTTGTAAAAGTGAGTGTAAGATGCTATAAGCATTAGTGCTATTTAGAGAAAAACCAAAATTAAAGATTTTCTTCTTGTTCTACAGGGTTGTCTAAGCAAACTGTTAAGGAATAAGAGATAATCTACTCTAAGAGCCAGCTGCAATTTTGATAACACAGCTATGAGTTATGTTGCTGTTTCTCTAGAATATAAAATGAGCTCTGGCACAGTGTTAATGACTTTCCTTTTCCAAGACACCCTGAGAATCACTTTGTTTTAAAGGTAATACTTCTTTAGTCCTCTAAAATCTCTTTTACTCTTTAGTGTGCCTGAAAATGTCACAAATTCAAATTGGAACTTCTTCCCTTCTTGTGGCCAGGACTTAGCACCCAAATTTAAGCTCCAATCTTTCTGTTTCAACCACTCATTTCTTCAGAAGCTAGGATAAAATTTTAAACTTTTTATTTAGCATTAAAAGGGCCTGACAATTTTACTTTCCAATCACCTCATTTACGGAGAATGATAGTGAAACCTTGGGTTAGGAGATGGTTTGGGTAAGTGTCAGAAAATCCAGCTTTCCCAAATTCATCTCTATACCTAAAATATTTCTCCTCCCTAAGGGAGGAGTTTTCTCATAAATTTTCTTAGACATGAAAAGTAATAACAGAAGCAAAATATCATTGAGAGGTGCTTCTTAGTGAGGGAAAGCTCAGGGGTGTGGGTCATGAATCTTAGTAGTAAGGTCCAGTTTCATCACACGGATATGTCTGTCTGTACTCAGGTTACTGCAAGTATGTTTCTCTCCTGTCTTTAGGAAGAAATTTTCAATTATAAATAAAGGGACAGAATGGCTTCCTTGCTATTTAAGCATGTTAAAGCAATCACTTAATGTTTATTATACTAATTAGTTATCTCCTTGTTTATTTGGTGTAATTATTTGCTTTTACTTAGTGGATAGATAATGAATTCCTCTTGGCTGAGGGGGGATAAAAGCAGAAATTAAAAAAGATTTGAAACCTTCACTCAGGACTCGGAGCTTGAATGGGAAAGTTCAAAGCTGTTCCGAGGGTGCCATGAGTTGGCATGAACTGGTAGTGCTTTTTGTCTGTTTTTGAGCATCAGTTGTGCTTGCTAATGAATTATGATTGCTCGGTGTTTGAGCTTGCAGTGAACTGCTTACTCTAACGGGCTTCATCTTCATTACAAGTTGATATACTAAGTTCAAATATGTAATTAGAGGCTAGGACTCTTGAAGATTGATTTGTTAGAAGAAGATAAATTTTTGGTAACAAATATAAGGCTATTAAGATGTTGACAGACAATTAGGATAGTCATTATTAGAAGTTTCTAAATAAGTGTTAGAGTCACTTTTTAATGAAACTGTATTTCAATGAGCAAGTCATTGGCTGCATTTTTCCTTGACATTTCATTATCCCATGAATTACATATTCAGTCTGGCCATCACAATGTAAAAGCTTGATTACTGAATAGCAGGTTTAAAAAATGATGATGAATATTTCAGAGACTTCAGGAACTCAGCCTCTCAGCAGTTCTTATTGTTATCGATCCCAGCAATCTATTTCACAACGTATCAGCAGACAAGTGCATTTTAGGTAAACTTGATATATTACATAGGATACCATTTTTTATCGAGATTTATATATTAAAGGAAATCAGTTGGCTTTCTTCTGTGATCAACTTTGTGATTGGCCAAAGTGATTATGCCCAAATCACAGGAAATTGCCCTTAACATTTATATTTACGTGGCCTGCAGTTTGTTATTCAGTTATATACTAGAAAATTATATACACATATACATACATATACACTTAAGATTTAAGTATTTTTGAGGTTGTGCAGTTTTAGAAAATGAAATTATTTGGATTTAATTGGAATTTGTCATAGATTATCTCAAATGAATTAATACTTCAGGTATGAATATTGTATCAGAGCAAGATGAGATAAAAGTATTAGTAGTGTACAATTTCTAGGTGCTCACAGTTTTGTTGTTCTGATTAGCTTGAATGCCATTATGAGACATATTGAGGAATTTTATTCCTTTATTATAATCATTATATAGTTTAAGCATTTTTTAAGATGTGAAAAGTTCTAATTATTGGAATCAGACACAAAAAATCTATAATCGAATCATTATTTTGCTACATTCATTATTTGATTTCCAGGAAACAGTTTTCTATATACTTAGCTTTTTTTATTTATTATTTGGGGATGACAATATGTCTTATGATGCTGTTGTACAGATTAAACTTAAGAAAATACAGAAATACAGTGTGTAGCTCCTTCTTTGTTTATTAATCATGCTAGACAGTTTATATGGGACAGTCTGTGATTCACAGCATCTTGTTTCCGTGATTGAAACATGTCAAAATATTTTTAAACTCAACACACCAACATATAATTTAAAAAATTATACCCCAGGCCTTTCTCTCTTTCTTTCTTTCTTTATTATTTTCATTGTTGTTCAATTGCAGTTGTCCCCACTTTCCCCCCAATGCTCTTCCCTGCCCTACCCACCCCCAGTAGGATATCTCAAGTACAGTACTAGACTCTTTGTACATATAATCTTTAATCTTCAATCAATAATGAATAAATAACCTTTACTGAGAATTTACTAAATGCCTTGCACAGTTGTAAATATCTTTATATATAATAAGACATTTAATTTTTTTAC
>PVJI01010836.1:0-58648 GCA_004026765.1 Micronycteris hirsuta | reverse complement strand
GTTGTAGATGAAACTATGGATCCTCTGTCGGGCAAAGCTTCTTCTAAAAATATATCATAAAAATTTTTTACTAAATTATAAAATGCTATCCTCAGAAAGGGTAATAATATTTAATGTGGTGCTTTTGTATCTTGCATTAGGCATTTGACACATACAAGCACAAGAGTTTTTTTTACAGTTGATAGCAATGTTGGATGGCTTACTAAGAGATTTCTGTTTCTCTTAGGGAGTTTGTGAATCTACTGAAGAACTATTCACAGAATGGAAATTCAGCACAGGAAAGACTCATGCCACTGACACTAAAATACGTGTGGCAAAGGCCAAGAGGGAAGAAGGAGTCTACATATCTGTCAAGTGTTGTGCCCATCCTTCAGTTGTGTGTTCAAAAATTAATAAAGTGTGTGTAATATAAAAGAATTATTGGTCAGAGTCAGACTAATTGTGGGCCGCCAGGTCCATCATTTTCTTTCAATCCCAGGCAGACTACAAAACATGGGATTATGGAACTGCCTTGTCAGATACTAACACGTGACATTCACACCAGACACAGAACAGCTGTGGACAAATGGAAGATTTAGCACTGCATTGTAAGGTATGCAAAACCAATATGTGAGGAGTTACTAATGACAATGGGCACATACATAAAATTCAACATATAAAATTGCACTATTCAGTGGTTTCAACTATATTTACAGAGTTATGCAAGCATCACTATGATCTAATTCTAGAACATGCCATCACCCTAAAAGGAAACTCCACACTTACTAATGTGGCAGTGATTTCCACACATGTGTAAACACGCATCCTGAGAATTTACACGTTTTGAGCACAGCTCCGTGTGATTCCTGTGTGAGCAAGTGTGGATCATGTCTGTGGGATGGGAATTCTCTAATAGGAATTTGGCAAAGGTGTATCTTAAAATATTCTGGCTTGCTGATCTCTGAATATTGCTTTAACCTGGTCCTGTCTGCCACCAGACCTGAATCAACATCCCAATGCCTTGCTATGAGTAATCCTACCTGTTCTGCTTAATCCCATGAATAATCAATCCAATGTAAATATGTCTTAATGCCTCTAATAAAACCCCTGGCTGGGCAACCCACGGGGTCTTTCTCCCCAGGTCTTTCTCCCCAAGATGGGGGATGGTGGAGGAGACCCGTGGCCACCAGATTTCTTCCCCCCGCGTGTCTTGGTGTGAGATCCTTACACGCATTGGTTACGGTGAACCCCGGGTATCGGCAGGACCGATCCACCCCGCGTCAATTATGTACTGTTTTCCACAGTGGCTGCACCAGACTACATTCCCACCAGCACAGCACAAGAGTTCCCTTTCTCCACAACCTCTCTAGCACTTGTTGTTTGTTGATTTGTTTATGATGGTCATTCTGACAGTGTGAAGTGGTATCTCATTGTGGTTTTAATTTTCATCTCTCTGATGGCTAATGATGCTGAGCATCCTTTCATATGTGTCTGGGCCCTCTGTATGTCCTCCTTGGAGAAGTGTCTGTTCAGGTCCCTTGCCTATTTTTTATTTTATTTCTTTTTTTTTTAAGATTTTATTTATTTATTTTCAGAGAGAGAAGGGAGGGAGAAAGAACAATGTATGGTTGCCTCTCACATGGCCCTCACTGGGGACCTGGCCCACAACCCAAGCATGTGCCCCAACTGGGAATCGAACCGGGACCCTCTGGTTCCCAGCCTGCGCTCAATCCACTGAGCTACACCAGCTGGGCCCTTGCCTATTTTTTAATTGGGTTGTTTGTCTTCCTGGTGTGGAGTCATGTGAGTTCTTTATATATTTTGGAGATTAAGCCCTTGTCTGAGGTATCATTGGCAAATATATTTTCCCATACGAGGGTTGGTCCCCTTTGCATTTTGCTGATGTTTTCTTTAGCCCTGCAGAAGCTTTTTATTTTGATGAAATCCCATTTGCTTATTCTTTCCTTTATGTCCTTTGCTCTAGGGGCCATATCGGTAAAAATATTGCTGCATAGAATATCTGAGATTTTACTGCCTATGTCCTCCTCTAGGGCTTTTATGGTGTCACGACTTATATTTAAGTCTTTTATCCATCCTGAGTTTATTTTTGTGTATGGTGTAAGTTGGTGGCTGAGTTTCATTTTTTTTTTTTTTGCATGTAGCTGTCCAGATGTCCGAACACCATTTGTTGAAGAGGCTATTTTTACTCCATTTTGTGCTTCTGCCCCCTTTGTCGAATATTAGTTGACCACAGACATTTGGGTTTATTTCTGGGCTTTCTATTCTGTTCCATTGATCTATGTGTCTCTTTTTATGCCAGTGCCAGACTCTTTTGATTACCATGGCCTTGTAATATAGTTTGATTCCAGGTATGGTGATCCCATCTACGTTGTTCTTCTTTCTCAAAATTGCTGCAGCTATTCAGAGTCATTTATGGTTCCATATAAATTTTTGAAATATTTGTTCTATATCTGTGAAATATGTCATTGGTATTTTAATAGGAATTGCATTGAATCTATAAAATTGCTTTGGGGAGTATGGACATTTTGATGATGTCAATTCTTCCAAACCATGAACACAGTATATGCTTCCATTTGTTTGTGTCTTCTTTAATTTTTTTTCTTCAACGTTGTGTTGTTTTCTGAGTACAGGTTTTTTACCTTCTTGGTTAGGTTTATTCCTAGGTATTTCATTTTTCTTATTGCTATAGCAAATGGGATTTTGTTCCTGATTTCTTTGTTTCATTTTTTTACATTGTATTGTTTCTCAAGTATAGTTGTTTGCCCTTTCCCCACTCCTCTCCCCTCACCCCAGCCATCCCCACCACCCTCCCCTGATTCCAACACCCCTTGGTTTTGTCCATGTGTCCTTTATAGTTGTTCCTGAAAACTCTTCACTCTTTTCCCTGCATTATCTCCTACCTCCCCTCTGGTTACTGTCTTGTTCCTGATATTTCATTATTGCTGTACAAAAATGCCTTCAATTTCTGAATATTGACTTTGTATCCTGCTGCTTTACCAAATTCACTTATTAGGTCAAGTAGATTTTTGGTGGAGTCTATAGGATATTCTATGTATACTATCATGTCATCTGTAAACAATGACAGTTTTGCTTCCTCTTTTCCAATTCAGATGCCTTTTCTTTTCCTTGTCTGATCACTGTGGCTAGGAATTCCAATACTATGTTGAATAGAACTGGTGAAAGCAGACATTCTTGTCTTGTTCCTAATCTTAGTGGGGAAGCTTTTAGTTTTTCCCATTGAGTATGATGTTGGCTGTAGATCTTTTGTATATGGCCTTTATTATGTTGAGGTATGCTCCCTCTACTCCCATTTTGCTGAGTTTTTATCATAAATGGATGCTGTATCTTATCAAATGCTTTTTCCGAATCTACTGATATGATCATGTGATTTTTGTCTTTCCTTTTGTTTATGTGATGCATTATGTTCATTGATTTGAGAATGTTGTACCATCCTTGCATCCCTGGGATGAATCCCACTTGATCATGGTGTATGATCTTTTTAATGTATTGCTGAATGTGGTTTACCAATTTTTTTTTTTTTAGGATATTAGCACCTATGTTCATCAGCAATATTGGCCTGTAGTTTTCTTTCTTTGTTGTTTCTTTATCTGGTTTGGGGATTAGGATGATGCTGGCTTCATAATAAGAGTTTGGGAGTCTTCCCTCTTCTTGGATTTATTGGAATAGTCTGTGAAGGGTGGGGATTAGCTCTTAAACGTTTTATAAAATTCTCCTGTGAAACTGTCTGGTCCAGGGCTTTTGTGTGCTGGAAATTTTTTAATTACTGCTTCAATTTTACCATCTGTTATCAGTCTGTTCAGAGTTTCTGATTCTTCACTTAGTTTTGGAAGATTATATTTTTCTAGAAATTTGTTCATTTCACGCAGATTTTCAAATTTCTTGGCATAATGTTGTTCGTAATAATTTCTTACAATCCTTTGTATTTCTGTGGTATCAGTTGTAATCTCCCCTCTTTCATTTCTGATTTTATTTGGGTCCTCTTTTTTTCTTGAATCTGATTAAAAGCTTGTTGACTTTACCTTTTCAAAGTAGCTCCTGTATTTATTGATCCTTTGAATTGTTCTTTTAGTCTCTTATTTAATACTGCCCTGATCTTAGTTATTTCCTTCCTTCTACTTGCTCTGGGCTTTGTTTGCTATTGTTCCTGCAGTTCTAGTAGATGTAGGGTTAGGTTGTTAATTAGAAATATTTCTTTTTTTAAAAGATTTTATTTATTTATTATTAGAGAGAGGGGAAGGGAGGGAGAGGAACAGCAATGTATGGTTGCTCCTCACATGGCCCCCACTGGGGACCTGGCCCGCAACCCAGGCATATGCCCTGACTGGGAATTGAACTGGGACCCTTTGATTCCCAGCCCACGCTCAATCCACTGAGCTACACCAGCCAGGGCAAAATATTCCTATCTTTTTTAGGTAGGCCTGTATCACTATGAATTTCCATCAGTACTGCCTTTGCTGTGTCCCATAGGTTTTGGACTGTTGTGAGTTTTCATTTGTTTCCAAAAACTTTTTGATTTCTTCCTTGATCTCATTGTTAACCCATTCATTGTTTAATAGCATGCTCTCCAATCACCATGAATTTGAGTGGTTTTCAATTTATTCCTTGAGGCTGGTTTCCATTTTCAGGCCCTTGTGGTCTGAGAACATGCTTGTTATGATTTCAATTTTCTTGAATTTGTTGAGGCTTGTTTTGCATCCTATCATATGGTCTATCTTTGAAAATGTTCCATGTGCATTTGAGAAAAATGTGTGTTTTGCTTCTTTGGGATGAATGGTTCTATATATATCAGTTAAGTCCATTTCATCTAGGGCAGTGTTCAATGTCGCAATATCCTTGTTGATATTTTGTTTGGAAGTTCTATCCATTTTTGACAGTGGGGTGTTAAAATCCCCTAGTATAAGTGTGTTGCTGTCTACATCTTTCTTGAAGTCCTCCAAAATTTTCCTTATATATTTGGGTGCTCCTGTGTTGGGTGCATATATGCTTATAATGTTTATATCTTCTTGATGGATTCTTCCCTTGAGTATTATGAAGTGTCCTTCAGTGTCTCTTTTTCTGGCTTTTGTTTTTAAGTCTATTTTTTTTCCTGTGCATTTGCTTGGAATCTGTTTTTCCAGCCCTTCACTTTAGTCTGTGTAAGTCTTTTGTTCTGAGGTGGGTCTCTTGCAGGCAGCATGTGTGAGTAATGTTTCCTTATCTATGGAGCTACTTTATGTCTTTTGGTTGGAGCATTTAGTCCATTTACATTTAAGGTTATTATTATTTTTTTTAAAGATTTTACTTATTTATTTTCAGGGAGAGAAGGGAGGGAGAAAGAGCAATGTATGGTTGCCTCCCACATGGCCCTCATTGGGGACCTGGCCCGCAACCCAGGCATGTGCCCCAACTGGGAATCGAACCAGGACCCTCTGGTTCCCAGCCCGCGCTCAATCCACTGAGCTACACCAGCCAGGCTAAGGTTATTATTGATAGGTACTTATTCATTGCCTTTTTACCTCCTTTTAACCTGTGTTCCTCTCTCTCACTTTTTCTTCTTCATGTTAAAGCAGTCCCTTTAGCATATCTTACAGTGTTGGTTTGGTGGAAGTGTGTTCTTTCAGCCTTCTTTTGTCTGGGAAACTCCTTATATCACTTTCCATTTTAATTGAGAACCTTGCTGAGTAGAGTAGTCTTGGTTGCAGGCCTTTGCTTTCCATTGCTTGGAATATTTCTGGCCATTCCCTTCTGGCTTGTAGTGTTGAGAAGTCAGCTGCTAGCCTTATAGAGGCTCCCTTGTATGTTACTTCTTATTTCTCCCTTGCTGCCTTTAAGGTTCTTTCTTTGTCTTTGAATTTTGCCATGCTAATTATGATGTGTCTTGAAATGGGCCTCTTTGTCTTCTGCTTGATTGGGACCCTCTGTTTCCTGGACTTGTGTGACTTTTTCTCTCATCAGATTTGGGAAGTTTTCCATCATTACTTTTTCAAACAGGTTTTCTTTTCCTTGCTCCTCCTCTTCTCCTTCTGGTGTCCCTATTATACAGATATTATTATGTTTCATGTTGTCTTGTAGTTCCTTTAACCCCTCTTCATTCTTTTTTAGTCTTTTTTCCTTTTCTTGTTCTTTATGGGAGTTTTTTTCTACCTTGTCCTCTAGCTTGCTGATTTAGTCCTCTGCTCCATCTAGCCTCCTTTTGATTATTTCTACTGTTTTTCAATTCAGAAATTGCATTCTTTATTTCCTCTTAGTTCTTGTTGATAGTTTCTATGTCCTTTTTTCATGCTGATAGTTTGCAGTAAGTTCTTCGTAGTTCCCTTGTAGTTCTTTATAATTTTCACTGAGCTCATTGACCTTCCTTATAACCATTGTTTTGAACCAAACATTTGATTGTTGACTTGACTCTATTTCATTTAGCATTCTTTCTGAGGATTCCTCCTTTCCTTTCAATTGGGGCTTGTTTCTTTGTCTTCCCATTATTCGTGAGACTCTTCTTGTTTGCTTCTATTTATAAATTGATCTTCTTTGACTCCCCGAGTTTGTGGTGTGAACTTCTATGGTAGGAGACCTGTAGGATTCAGTGGTGCAGTCTCCATTATCTCCTGAACTTGATGGTCTTGGGATGCCCTTTATGCCATTTATTTTGGCCCTCTGGATGTAATTGGGTTTTGAGTGTTGTTGGGTCATTCTTTGTTGGGCCCTTTCCTCCAGCTGGTTGTCTGAGGGTCACTCTGCCCACCACATCTTGTATGCTGTTGTGCAGGTGCAATTGGGTTGTGCTGAAGCTGATTCTTCTATCTCTCCAAGTTTATAAGTCTTCTCTCTCGCTATTGGTTGCTATGAACTTTTGACTATCTTCCAGAGTTCAAATAAACTTGATTCTGACAGTGTCTTCCCAGTATTTTCAGTTTTTCTGGAGAGGGACCTCTGGAGTACCTTACTCTACCATTTTAACCATCACTCAGTTCTGTGAGTGACATTTTAAAGTTTAAATTGTTATGTTAACATCTTAATTGAAAGTGTTTCCTTTTTTCTGAAAGAAATAATGAATCACAAGAAAGACAAAACTAGAAATTTCTCCAGCATTAATAAACTTGTGAAAATCAATAAAATGATTTATTTCATATATTCAAAGTCAAAATCTCTTTGTATACATAACTTTTCTGATTAATACAAACATAACAATACTGCTTCATATAAACCTTTGTATAAACATTAAAGGAAATTTATACATCATTTTTACTCTAGTGCTTTCAAAGCACAAAATGTATAAGTCCACCTGAAGATTTTCTGTCATGACATGCAAGAACAAATGTCAGGGGTTGGGGCAGCCTCAGGTGCACTTTGTAATGTCTCTAGACAAAATAGAAGAAAGTTGGAGGTAGATTGTTTGGTGACTCTCCCTGCCCCCCTCCCACAGAGAAATAAGTTACCCAAATAGCAGCTTTATTACTCTTTGATTCAAGCTGTCCTGAATATATCATGATTTAAAAGGCACAGCTGGAAATTGTTGAAAACTTTGTTCGGCACATACAAGATTACTAGTTGGGTTCTGAATATCTACTCTTTCTAAAGGACATAGTAAGAGCACCAAGTAGTGCTCCACTTGCAGGCGGGCCCTAGTCACTCTGGAAATGCCCAGAACAGCACAGTTCACGAGTGAACCCTTATCACCTGTGGTAGGGGTGACAGTGTGTACTGAATTTAACCTGCTGCATTACCTTCCTCAACTGGGAAAAGAAATAACAGTTTAATACTTTCAGAGACAATTCTTAGGCAAAAGCCAGCTTTCACTGCCAAAGAATCATAAAATTTAAAAAATCTCCACTGTTTTTTCTTAGCTTCTAGAAGGCAATTCCTGTGACTAAAACATTCTAGGGAGTTTCAACAATATTCTGTTCCATGCTACAGCACAGAAAACTTGTCCTTTTTTTCCTCCTTGGTCTTTGCATTAACATGATGATCTGTTGTTGATGTGATTAACGTTGTTGAGAAGGTGGTGGGAATCTATTTTTTCTAGTGCCTTCTCAAGGTACTGAATTAAGACTCGTCTTTTAAACCTAAAAATAAAGAGAAATTTTATTAACCAAAAGATACTTAAAGCAGTGCTGGCTGTTGTGGTTCAGGGGCTCGAGGGCCAGTCTGCAGACCAAAGGGTCGCCAGTTTGATTCCCAGTCAGGGCACATATCTGGGTTGTGGGCCAGGTCCCCAGTTGGGGATGTTCGAGAGGCAACCAACTGATGCTTCTCTCTCTCTTCCTCTCTCCTTTCCCCTCTTTCTAATAATGAATAAATAAAAAATATTTTTAAAACAGATATTTAAAGCACTATGAAATGCAACGCACTGTACATGGTACAAATGGAACTAACAATCAACATAGAATAGAAATGTATCCTCATGTAAAGAGGGTTTAGCAAATACTAACAGTATCCACCTCAGACTGTGGTGAGCCTACAAGGCTCCATAGAGTAGATGAATGAGTTGGATTCAGATAATTCTAAATGCTTCTGAAGACAGCTTTAACTGTGAGGCCAGGGTTTGAGGAAAGCACGGCAGAGACTTCCTCCCCCTGTCCTGCATTGGGCACTATGCTTAAAAAAGAACAAAAAGCTCCTCTTTACACCCACCTTGCAGCTTCCTTGATGGTAAATTCAACAAACTGTTTCTTAACTGCAAGAGGTCCTTGAACTTCTTCGAGCAAAATGAAAATTCTTTCATACTCTGAAGATATTTGAAAAAACTTCAGTATTTTACAAAATGTGAATGGGAAATAAAATTCAATCTTTACACATCCTCAGCAATCATTCTTCATGAGGTGGAAAGTTAGTTTGTCTTTTAAACACTCAAATCAAAACATCTGTGCATATGTACTAAGGAAATGATGTAAACACTAATTAAATGTGGGAGGCTGAATAATAGTCCCAAACACTGTCCATGTCCTAATTCCAAAACCTGTGAATATGTTATTTTATATTGGCAAAAAGGACTTTACTTTGAAGATATAATTAAGTTATGGGTCTTGAGGTGGAGAGATTGCCTAGGTTTGTGCATGTAAGCCCAAATAATCACAGATATCCTTCTAAAAGGAGGGCGGCAGAGTTAGAGTCAGAGAAAAAGATGTACAGATGGCAGCCAAAGCTAGAGAGGAGAGAAATTGCTAACACTGTGATTTAAAAGTGGAAGGGACCATGATCTAAGGAACACAGGCAGCCTGTAGAAGTTGGAAAGGCAAGGAAGTAGATTCTCTCCAGACCCTCTGGAAGAAATGCTGGCCTTTCAACACCTTCATGTTAATCGGGTGAAAATCATTTCAGAATTCTGACTTCCCCTATAAGATAATACAGTTTTAACCCACAAAGTTTGTGGTAACTTGTTATAGCAGCAAAAGGAAACTATTACATGAAATAAAGGAAAAAAGAGAGAAAGGTATATTGGATCTTTTCAGATAAAGAGGAATCACTTAAAATTATGTGGACACCCAGTATTTCCCCAACATGCATGTAAAGAGAGAGCTTGAATCTACTCTGAATTATATAGGTGACCTCCCATTATATGATTCATAGGTGTTCTTTCACTACTTACTTCGCCCAAATTTTCGAACTTCCTTCATTAACTGATGTTTTATATCAGCATTGATTCCTTGTGCCATAGCAGGAGTTATTTGCAATGTATTTGGCACAGTTCTGAATGTGGATGTTACTGAGACTTTTCGATCATATGCAGGAACACTGCAGTTTTTGGTTCCTCCAACAAGTGCATTACCACTGGGTTTGTGGATCAGGCCATCTTTCCTCAGGCTAGTGAAGTCATCAGACAGAGAATCCAACTGGTTGGGTGGAATACCATCTCCTGTTATATTCATAAGTTCTGGTGCAGTAGATTTTGACATGAAGACATCAGGTGGGATTTGACCATTTTCCATCTTTTCCTCATGGACATCGTGAGTGACAGTAGCATCTGGAAACGAAATTTAGAAGCTGAGCTGTGAGGCAGGTGCATTATATCAGCTCCACAGGTAGATCCCAATGTTCCTCAGTTTTGAGGAAATTAGTTGTTTCATAAACCAAGAAGATGGTCCCAGATGGAATCTGAGACACCTCAAGCTGAGCTTAGGAAGATCATACAACTAAACCACTTCCTTTTCCTCATGGCATTTTGCATACATATGGAAACTAAGCAAGACAGTGCAACTAATAAATATTCTCAGATCCCTGGCACTTGTGGCTTAGTGGCAGCTATGCTTTACAAGATGAAAAACAGCAAGTCTTACTTTATGTCATGATTTCTGTAATTTACCTATAAAATGCCATGCTTTACTAGGCTTCAAACCAGACCTCTCTATCTCAAAAGAGAACAGAGGTGGCCATTAGGTGTGAAGACTCTATGTGCACTCCATAATAAAAAATCCCACCCAGTATATTACCCTCCTCATCTACCTTTTCAGTCTCAGGAAAGTGAATTTCTTTTTTACTCCAAGTCTGATACCCTACTTCATTTTCTCATAGTCCTCTGTGCCAGGCGATAGGGATCAGCAGTGAACAAGATAGACAGAAACAATCCCAACCATCACTGAACTTACAAATCTCATGGGGAAGTCAGACAGTAAGGGCACAATGAGCAAATGAAATAATGACAGTTTGAACTTATGTTAGGGAAAAGTAAGCAGGAATGTGACAGAGAGCAGAAAGGGGATCCTCAATGGATGGGGTGGTTGGACAGGACCTGAAGGAAGAAAAAGAGCCTGCCCTGTGCACATGCATAGGAAGTTCCAGGCTGTGGTAAGGGCAAGTACAGGACCCCTAGGAGGCTTCAGGCCAAGACCATAGAGTAAATGACAGAGGCAGAGAGAACAAGGAGGAGACAGACAAGACACGTTAAGAGAAAATGGCAGGAATAGGGTAAAGAGGGATAAATGGTGATGGAGGGGGACTTGACTTGGGATGGTAAGTGCACAATAAAATATACAGATGATGTATTATAGAACTGTGCAACTGAAACCTACATAATTTTATTAACCAATGTCACCCCAATAAATTCAATAAAAATTTAAGGGAGGGCCCTGGCTGGTGTAGCTCAGTGGATTGAGCACGGGCTGGGAACCAAAGAGTCCCGGTTCGATTCCCAGTCAGGGCACATGCCTGGGTTGCAGGCCAGGTCCCCGTGAGGGCCATGTGACAGGCAACCATACATTGCTGTTTCTCTCCCTCTCTGCCTCCCTCCCTTCCCCTCTCTCTAAAAATAAATAAAAATTAAAAAATCTTAAAAATTTAAGGGAGGGAGGAGAGGCGGGAGTGGGAGAGAGAGAGAATGAGGATGGCAGGGCCAGGTTGTGCAGATCTTGTTGACTAGAGTTGGGAGTTTAGATTTTGTTATGAGTGCATAGGAAAGTTCATGGTGGGTTTTCAGTATGGACGTGGCATGATCTGATTTCTGTGTTGACACGATCACTCTGGCTGCAGGGCAGAAATAGGTTAGACGAGGAAAAGATGGGCAGCCTTGTAATCAAATAAGAAGCTATTGTCATAGTTTGGTGACAGACAGATGATGGCATCATAGACTGAGAGATGCAGAGAAATGTGGGATGCGGTAATTATACTGGTCATCAAGTTGCCTAGATTAGTCCATGTATGGAAGTGAGAGGAGAGTAAAAGAGAAATCATGGTGACTCTATGGTTTTTCACCTGAACCACTGGGTAAATGGTGCCAGTGGTATGCAAGGTACTGGTGTACAACTGCTCACAAGAGTGGATTGTGTGCACTTCCTCCTAATCTGGTTCAGTGACCTCACATTGAAAGCTTGATGTCAATAATAGTGGCACTGTTTACACTGCGGAAATCTGCAAACACTATGATCCATGGCTTCTCCACCCTCCCGACCCTTGCACCTATGGACAGCTGGCTATCACAGCTTTATCAACACACTGCACTGAGAAAGGCTGTAAGTAGAGCTATTTCTGAGAGTCAAGGTAATGCGTTTACTTGAAACAAATGAAACCTACTGAGTTTTATATGTCTATTAGTCACCTAAGCGTAGATACTGTGTCCACAGTTAAATTTGAGCCTGGAGTTTGGAACAAGTTGTAGTATAGAGATCTGAGCTGTTGAAATATAAATCTTATTTAAAGCCCCAAGACTGCGTACGATCACCCAGGGAGACAACACAGTGAAGAGGAGAGGGTCCAGAATTGAGCTTTGGGTCCTGACACTATTAAGAGGTGGGGAAAAAAGAGGGGAAACCAGAAAAGATAGTGAAAAAGAGTTGCTATGAAATGGGAAAAAAACAGGAGTTTGTGGTTTCAGGGAACACAAGAAAGTTTCCACGCAGGAGGCAGTAAACAACTGTGTCAACTGATGCTAAGTAATGGCAATCTACAGCAGACAGTAGGGCCCTTGATGAGACATCTTTCAGTGGAGTGGGGGGAGGCAGAATCACACTGCACTGGGTTAAAGCATAAAGAATGAGACGAGGACATAGGGAGCTAGTGCAGACTGATCTTATTGAGCCCATTTGCTCCTACTGCCTCAGGAACCTGCTCTATCACTCTGACTTGAGCAGCAACTCCAGATGTTTGCACATTATTATGCCTTGCCCTGACCGGGCAAACAGGCTCATGTCGCTCCATTTCTCCATTTTGCGTTAATTACTATGTAAGTATGGATCTTTCCCCCCTCACAGAAATTAAGATTTTTGAAACAGGGTCTCTGCTTCCCCCCGCTTCCCCACACCCTCCATACCTACCACATCGATGACTTCATATTTGTGTACTGAGTGAAAACAAAAGTGAATACAAAAGAAATGATACAAAGGAAACAAAATTGTTTAGTGTCTTAGTCCTCTAGGAGCCATAAGGAAATCACAACCACTACTCTATACCTGTATATACAAGGGTGGGCTTTATGAGGTTTGGATAAGATGGGAACCACAAGGCTGAGGGTGGTCCCTTTCCGCCCACATGGTTAGTTACAGTAGGTGGTGTTTGTGGTTTCCTCAACAGCAGGGACATACTCCGCCTTCTCTTAGATGACAGAGGGCTGTTGGGTTCTCCAGGACGTTTCACTTTGTTTTGTGGCCCTGCTACAAACTCATCTGCTTCATCAATCATCATTCCCTAAAAAACATCAATGGACATATTCCATTAAAGACAACACTGGAAGCTCTCTTCATATGCATATACAGTCATGTATTACATCATCAATATTGGTTTCAATCATGGGCCAAATATTTGTCATGCTGAATACTTATCATGCCCCATACAAACTCTGTTCTCAGAAAATGCTACTCAATTTTAATTCAGTCTAAGTGGAACAAGGAGGAAATGAAAATATAAGGTGTTGCCCAAGATCAAGCATAATACAATCATGATTAACCAGAAAGCTTGAAGAATGAGCAACTCCCCACAACCGTAATGGGAATAAACACAGTGACCTTTGAAGAAGTATATACCATTTTGAATTAACCCTTGGCAAGGGAAATGATCCCTTTTTGTGTGCTTTTGTTCCTTATACTCATCATTAAGAAATACTGATTATCACTGTACAGAGTGCTGCATGTAAATGATGAAGAGCAGACAGACAAAAATGTGATTCCCCCAATAGCAATCTCACAGAGATTCAAATATGTCCACCTTGGTGCTAGACAAGGATGAGGAACTTTTCATTCTTGGAGCAGATAAAAGATGAGAGCCTCTTGTATAGAAGGTTAACTAAAAACTGTTCTCATCCAAGGATAGCCCAAGAATATACACTCCCATCATTTGAATAAAATCATGATAAATGATTTTTCCAAAGCATTTTTCTAAAGCAAAATAGTACAGAAAGGGAAAACATGTTCACTAGCATTTACTACATGTCAGGTAATGTTCCAAATGGTATTGATGTACTAACTCAATCCTCCAGAGAGCTCCATGAGTTAGGTGTAATAATTATCCCCAGTGTTGCAAATGAGGAAACCAAGACACAGCAAGATTCAGAAAAACTCCAATTAATTGAGGATTGGGACAAAGTGGAATAACTTTCAGTCTAGTTTTGTTACAGAAGAGATTATGGCATGGTCTGCACCTTAATGTTCTCCTCCTTGAGTACAGATATAATCTTCTCTGTCTTCATAGTTAAATGGTCAAGTCAGTCTCTGTCTCTGTTTCTCTCTCTTTCACACACACACCCCTCACATTTAGATTTCTAGTAGGACAATCCAAATAAAGCAACATCCCTTTGTACTTCATATTTCAAGAGGAGTACTTCACCACTATTTAGATAGAGCACTAGACCTCTGAATAATGGAAACAGGAAATAAATGGTGATTTCAATATTAAATGAATTAGTATATGGAGGTAGGAATGAATACGGACTCTGGAACTGCAAAAATATGGCTTCAAATCCTGACTCTTATTAGTTGTGTCGCTTAAGGTAAACCATTTTACCGCTATGAACTTTTATTTCTCCTTATTAAAGAGCAGATAGTAATACTCATCTGCAGAATGGTTGTGAACATTAAATGTTATCATTTCAAACACTAGCTCCTACTAGGTGCTCAATAAATGTCAGCTATTATTTTCTTCAACCAAGACAATCCTGCACCAGAAGGCTCCCACTTTCTATTCATCAAGAGTCCTGGAGTCATATTTTATTTGTTAAATAAACATGAGAATTTCTTATGTATATTCATCTTACCAAGAAGAAATGAATTATAACAAAAATAGCACAATTTGGGCAGACATAGAAATAGGTATATTACCTTCTTATCTTGTTTAAATGGATTGCCAAAGGTATGCAGTCTTTTGGGTTGATCTGGATCAATCTCTCGAAGTGGTGAAGCCAATGTCTTTAGATATTCCTGATAGTTACCCATTTGTGCAACTGGAACACTATGAAGGGAATCTGCCAAATCACCAGAAAAGAAATAGGTGCTAGATAACTTAAGTGTATGGTATTTTTGAGAGGACATGATCATAGTCTGCTTAGCAATATATACAAGGTCAGTCCAGAAAGTATCCAGCCATGTACTATGAAAAAGACATTTATTGAAGTTGCTACAAGAAACACTGAACACAAGACAATGACACCTCCACCCCATTCAAAGTAGGCACCTTGGGACCTCACACTGTTCTCCCAGTGTCTCTCCCACTGCTTAAAACACTCTGTAAAATCCTTTGTTGGAATCGCCATCAACTGCCCCGTCAAATTTTCCTGAATCTCATCAATGGTCTGAAATCTCTTCCCTTTCAAAGGTGATTAGTTTTGGGAAAAGCCAGAAGTCTCAGAGCACTAAATCTGGGCTGTAGGGCAGCTGAGTCACCTTGGTGATTTCATGTTTCATCAAAAAATTTTGCACTAGACATGATGCATGAGCGGGCACATTGTTGTGATGAAGCTGCCAATCACCAGTTACCCATAGCTGCGGCCGTTTTCATCATATTGCACCTCTTGACCGACAAAGAACATTGAGGTAGTACCCCTTATTAATTGTTTGACCTGAAGGAGCATACTCGTGATAGACAACACCTTGTGAATCAAAAATCACAGTTAGCATGGTCTTGATCTTGCTGCAACTTTGCTGTGCCTTCTTTGGGCATGGAGAACCAGGTGACTTCCATTGGGAGGACTTGGCCTTCATTTCTAGATCATAGCTGTAGACCCACAATTCATCTCCAGTTATTATCCTCCTGAGGAAACCTGGTTCATTGGTAGCAGTTTGAATCAGGTCATTAGCAACTGCAGCATGATGTTCCTTCTGCTCTGGTAGCAGAAGCCATGGAATGAATTTTGCCACAATGTTTCATGCCAAGATCCTGAGTCAAAATCTCAGACACTGTAGTTTTTGGAATACCCAGATCTGCTTCTAGTTCTTGTATTGTCAGTAACCAATCTTTACTGCTTGCAGCCTGTACACGTTCAACATTCGCAGATGTTCTGCTTAATGCAAGCCTTCAGAACATGTATCACTTTCAACAGATTCCTGTTCATCTTTGAAGCATTTGTGCCACAGTTTTATTTGTGCTGCATTTATTGTATCATCCCTGAAAGCCTTCTGAATCATCCAAGTAGTTTCCACAGAGGAATGTTCAAGCTTAACACAAAATTTGATGCAGATTTGTTGCCCTACTCACTCAGTTACTTATAATGTGACAGCCACACAGTACACATGCTCACTCAACGGTGTCTACAGTTCCCACTGACTAGTACAGTCAAGTTGTCATTGTTCACACATGGGCATTCCAGTCCACTCTCCTTGGCTGCCAGGTTACATCAATATTGCACAAACCATTCTCATATTTTAACTACGGCTGGACTTTTTCTGGACAGACCCCATATGTTGGCATGTGATAGTCTAAAACCTCAAATCTAGCATTCTAGGACCTAAAATCATCTCTCTTCATCTCACTCATTACCAGTCTACCAACAGCACTGCCTACAAGCTCAAATGACTAGTTCAAGAAAAAAACTCTGTTACCCTTCAAACCAGGTTTGACAATGGGCTGACATCTCGTATACTACCACCCCAACCCAAAACACCGTATTTGCTCTGTGTTTTGAAGAGTCTAAGCTCCAGGATTTTCTGTTATCATCCAGAGAACCTTGGTTAGTGGGTCTCACCCTCTTGGAGAATTTGGTTAAAGCTACAAGCTCTCTTCTAGCTAAAAGCTAGAAAAGTCCTCCTCTCCCCACAAGACTTGGTGTATAATTTCAGGAGGCTGGCCAGGCTAAGATCTATACATTTTAATGGGAAAAAATGACTCTATTTAAAATGAATGAAATGGAGTATAGAGGAATTGTACACTGTTACCAAGTATCCTGGACACTATCTGGTTCATTCTTTTCGTGTAACTGAGGAATTATGGACTGAATTCACCACAGTGGGCTGAATGATACAGTACTGGTGCATGCAATTTCCAAAATCTGACAGACCAAGGTTCTGCCACTTCCCAGCTCACTAATCCTGGGCAAACTACTAAAATGTTCACTCTCAGTTCTCATATCAGAAGACAAGCATAAAATATTATCTATTTCATGGGGTTATTTTGAGGCTTGTAGGAGCTTAAGCATGGGTAGTGCAATATATGCACTGATTAATGTACACTTTTCCTTAAACCTGGGAACAATAAACTTGTGCCTGGAGAGATACAGGGATTTGGCAAAAACAGACATTCTAAACATTAAAGTATTACAAAATAACGTAATCATTATATAATAAACACCATTTACATCAGGCTCCACATTCTCCTAATCAATAAAAATGACTTTTGTGTTTATTTACCTTCATCTTGTCCAACAATAGACTTGTGTGTTTTCAGCAGATTGGATCTCATTCTGGTTAACTGGTCTAAAAGACCTCTACGTGAAATATCATAAGCATTTCTATATGTCTGAGGTTTCAAATCCTATTTGAAATGAAAGAAATCATTTCAGTTACTCCTGAAGCTTTTAATATAGAAATACAATTGTTAATCCTCTTAAAATTTTAGTGGAGGACTCTACATTCAATACAGTTGACTACAGTACAATGTTCCCAGTGGAAAATTTACACTCTGCTGGCCTTGTTCTGAATTCTAATACACTCACAAAGTATTAAAGTCACTGGAAATATCCTTTTTCAAGTATGTCATTTAACTCCAAATTCTGAGAATCATGCTTGTGGCTGCCTTGCAGGCCCACTGCTTATAATCTAGATATGTTCCTCTGGCACCATGGCGGTGACTTGCTGTGATCTCCCTTCAGGAAGCAATGGCTGATCCTGAGAGGACTGCAGTTAGTTGAACTCAGGGGTCTACTTCAGCATTTGAGCTAAGGCCATGCACTCCCCGGGATGCCCCCTGCCAGTGACTGAGAACGGTGGGGGAAAGGTGTTAGGGCCTGGCCAGTTCTGCCCAATGTGAACCTCCTCTATGGGAAATATTGGTGCCAGAGGTCCCTGTTGGGCAGGCCAAGATTTTCTCCCAGCTCTACCAATGTCTGAGGCTCTTCATAACCATTCCTCCTTCCTTGCATCCCCTTCCTTAAACTCCAGAGCATACTAAATCAGCGGTGTAATCTGAAGGCTCTCCCTGCTTACTCCTGTTCCCTCTCCCCTCTATCTTTTACAGACATTAGCCCCTAAACAGATCTTGTACATTTAATTCTATATGGGCATCTGCTGGCAGGATAATTCCTAAACTGGTCCATCAGTAACTATAAGGTCCAAACCAGGATTGTAGTTATTTAAAAACTAAAGTAATATGAAAGACATAAATATATCAGACAAGTTCAAACACAAACTATTTATGTTATAATTTACCTTGTTTAAGAGCCCTATTTGAAAGCCAGCAAATTCTTTGGTATTCAATTCTGTCAGTTTTGGTGAAGTTTCCCCTATGATTTCTTTCAATAGTTTTCTAAAATTTTTACTGTGAGTCAAGGACACACCACCTCCAGAATGATTTTTCACTTTGATTCCAGTTTCCTGGGGAGGTTTCTTCCCCACTGATGCTAGAATTCGTTCTGACTCTAGTTTGGTCTAAAATGCAAGTACATAGTATGTTATAAAAAGATCTATATTATCACTGTCATTTTAACTACTTACGAAAGATAATACTTTAAGAACCACACAAAAATTTTCAATTGTGAATCACAGAAAAAAGGGTAATTAAACATTTTCCTGTGCTTCTCTCTACTACCACAGCAAACAGGGGAGGGAGGGCTAGACAGACAAATAACTTAATACAGTTTTTATCTTGTCTTGTTTCAAAATTATGATTGAATCGTGGTGGGAATGGAAACCAGGGATAAGAATTAATTCATGGACACTTAAAATCACATTTTGCTACTGTAAAATCTAGTTTATGTATTTTTAAAGGTTTAAGACCCTGTGTTTATAAGTGTAAACTTGTGCTATAATTCAGATTATGCAGATTAGTATTATATTTTTAAAAAATCAAACTGTTTATTTCTAATACTGAACATCCAAAAATGAATGCTTAACAAGTATTACCAATAATATGTAATAGGTGCTCAATGTTTCTTACTAACTTATAACAAAAAATGCTCTTACTAAATACTATTATCCCATATTGATAAATAGTGCTTGAAAGTGTATTGTAACAATGTATTGGGCATATTTTGTGATTTACATACATCTGAACCAGTTCAAGAAACACTGGTGATATACTTATTAAATTAGTAATTAGAGCTATTTTAAATTAGTAATTATCTTTTCTTTTTTTCTAAAAGATGGAATTCCACCAATGTCCAGTAAGCTCAAAATAATTTTGAATTTTTTGTGGTTTTGTTATAGATACTCATTAATTTTCCCTAATTATTGGAATTAAGTATGTTTATTATTTTTAATCAAGTCATGATATAAGCGATAAGAACAAATGAAGGGTCTGTTTCCATAAATGGTCCTGAAAGCTCTTTTATAAAATTATACAAGCAATGTATCCCGGAAGGTCCCAGAACTTGCTTGAGTTTCAACTCTGTTCACTATTCTTCCTTGTGGCCACACCCTGCTGACACAGCCTTAAAGGCCTAAAGTAAATATCAAATAAAAATATATAAATCAATAGATCAACAAATAAATAATAACCAAAAAGAAAACATTAACAACAAAAATATATCAGCAGAGAAAAAAGGGGGTTAAGAAGACACTTGATAGACCAAAAATCTGGGTTTGCCTTTCCTTTCTTTGCATTTATGACCACACTGGGCTGGTGGGAGCTGTTAAACTCCAGAGCATACTTAAGTTTTTTTCCAGTCCTCAGCAAGGTGTGTCAGCAACCCAAATTGTGGAGGCATTTTGGATCTTTAGTGAAATATTATACTTTTTTGGTTACTACTCTATGTTTTTTAAAGGCCCAACTTCCAAACATATCCAAATTAAAGCTTTTAGTCACTGAAAATGCTACTACTGTTCCCTACCTGGGAATACATTTGTGCATAAGAAAGTAAAGCTGCTACATAAGTTTGTCATATAACATAATGCATTTGTATGGCAGTAAAGCTCTAACTCAATAGTTCTCAAACATTTCCATCCTGCAAGAATGTGCTAGGTAAAGGTGAGAAGTATGATAAGTAGGGGTGAGTGGAGGATGAGGTACTAATAGAGAGGGCCAGGCAAGGGACAAGGTGAATAATGGTAAATGAGGTGTGGGTATAAAGTAACAGATGGAGGGCAAGAAGAGAGGAGCTTAAACTCCACTCTTCAGGTCCCCTTGGGTCTATCACCCTCTAGTATGAGGAATACTGGTCTCATCTCCCCCTCTTCAAGAAAAAGCATGTGGATATTTATTGCCTAAAAACTAATTTCAGGCAAGTCATTTAACCATACCATGCTTCAATGTGCTGACCTATACAAGGGGATGCTCTAGCCCAATGTGATTTGAGGAAAAGCTAGGTTGAGGATAGCCTCTGCCCCTCTTAGGGCACAAAGTATCAACCAGCTTGTGGGTAGGACAAACTGGCAAGCAAAAGGAGAAATGGCACAGCATCAGATGACACTGACAGACCCTTAACTGCAGTTTAATGGTGAAGCTAGAAGCCATAGAGAATCACATTAGTACTAATCCATAAAGTGTAGAAATATATACACATTTAATTTGAAAAGTTACAATTACACTAGAGAATAAGGAAATGCACTTCTGAGGGCAAAGGATTTTTGTTTGTTTGTTTTTACCAATACTACCTGTTGGCTGAGTTTTTTAAGGTAAGAGATAACACTGTAACTAAGTCCACAATCTAAATTATCTGATATCAGATTTGGAGCTCCCATCATCCTTAGTGCTTTCTTTAATGGCTATAAGGAAACAAAATACACAACAGTAAGAATAGAATAAATCTTAAAATACTCAAAGTTCAGTTATAAGGGGCAAAGGGATATGATTCATTTCTTAGAAGTCAAGGTGCTGCACATAAAACCAAACATGGAACATTAAAAAGTGGCAATGAAAATAGCAGAGAAGTAAGGAACAGAAAGTAAAACAATCAGAAGAGAGTGGGATAAGAAGAGCAAGTAATAGCAAATTCAAACAGGTAAATTCTTTCAGTCTTAATTCCCAAGTCATAAAATTATTTCATATTGCAATTTATTGTGCACCCCATTCCTGCCATGGTAAATATTACTAACACACCCCGATTTCTCCTCCCAGTGACACCAGACACCATGGTTCTGCCTTTTCACCTCTAGAAACTTGACTTAAAGTTTACCACATCCACCTCTGAAATGATTTGATAAATCATGATTTAGATTATGTGACCAGTTCAAAATTATCAGGAATATGTATCTCAAATGTTAAAAACCGAAATGAGGCCAAGTATTCTTTAACTCTTTTTAAATCCCGACCCTTTGCCCCTACACAAGTGCTTCTACTTTTATGCTGTGTCTGGGACACATTTTAACAGGTAATAAGCAAATATAATGTCTTCAGAATTTTTTTCAGAGGGAAACTCAATATTGAGAATTTCTAGAGTTAAAAAGGGAAGTTGATATAATACATGAATCCAGACCTATTCTTCTTCGATTCCAAAATTATAATTTCATAAGGTTAATTTTAATAAGAGAAATACAGATGTGTTTTATAAAAATAACCATGGCAGTTAAAGGAAATAATATAAAGAAAACAGTTCTTTTTGTTCTACTATGACATCTCCAAGCTCTTATACATAATTTGAAAAGACAATAGTGACACAATTATTTATAAATTAAAAAAATCTCATTCCAAGGGTAAAGTTTTTGAGTCAATATATATTTCTTGTGGCAAGAATCATCGATACATTTAATACATATATACACATAAATACATACTAATAGGTAATATGGAGGCAGAGTTTTTAAGTAGCTGTCAAAAGCCTGTCGCCACTTCAGATTTGGCTTAAGCTTGTGAACTTTAAACAAGTCATCTGTAGGAGAAAATCAAATAAAATATTACATTATTCTGATCTCAAACATCAAGATCTAAATCAAGCAACCCACTTCTATTATATCATTTCCTAGAAATCTCAAGTTTTAATTACATTAGATGAACCTTTCATTGGAGTTCATTTGTCTCTTTTTGGTACTATTTACCAAAGTTTATATAGTACTTTTCTAGAAAATGAAATAAATTCTCAAGTTACATATTTCTCTTTTGCCTGTGAGGCTACATAATATAATATTACATAATATAATATTACAACACTAACTCTGATCCATGTGAAATATATACTTTGACCTTTTACATATTGGTAACTCAACTGTCGTAATTTTCACTTGACAAGGAATCCATGGTCACTGGTTGATGGAATATTCCCTTTATCTAAATAGAGGATGTGAAAAACAACGACAAAACTGAACTCATATCAAGAACAGATTGGTGGTTGCCAGAGGTAGGTGTGGGGTGGGAGATGGGCAAACTGACTGAAGGTGGTCAAGTAATACAAACTCCCAGTTACAAATAAGTCATGTGAATGTCATATACAGCATAGTGACTATAGTTAATAGTACTGTAGTGTATATCTGAAAGCTGTTAACTGTATATCTTAAAACTTTTCATCGTAAGATAAAAATTGTAACTATGTATGGTAATGGATGTTAACTAGATTTACTCTGGTGATCATTTCACAACATATACAAATATTGAATCATTATGTTATATACTTGAAACTGATATAATATTATATATCAATTATATTTCAATAACAAATAAACAAACAAATATAGCATCATACTTTTTGCTGAAAGGCCAAAGTAAGAGTCTTTTCAAAGTATATGAGCACAAAAGTTAAGCCTCTACTTTCTAGGTAATGATGGCAAGCTCTAAATTATGTTTTGAATTCTCCACAATCAGCCTAAACTTTGTTAGCCATATTTCCCCCTCTTTATTTCTTTGATTTCAATGGTCAGACTTTTTAAGCCAAACTTCGAGTCTCTCAAATATTAGTTAACAATTGGGTACCAGATGGGAGTGGGATGGAGAGGATGGGTAAAAAAGGTTAAGAGAATAAGAAGTACTATTTAAGACTTATAGAATAGTCACTGGGGCCCGGCTGGTGTAGCTCAGTGGACTGAGCGCAGGCTGGGAACCAGAGGGTCCCGGTTCGATTCCCAGTCGGGGCACATGCCTGGGTTGCGGGCCGGGTCCCCAGTGAGGGCCATGTGAGAGGCAACCATACTTTGCTCTTTCTCCCTCCCTTCTCCTCTCTCTGAAAATAAATAAATAAAATCTTTAAAAAAAAAAGAATAGTCACTGGGATGTAAAGTACAGCGTGTGGAATACAGTCAATAATACTGTAATAACTATGTATGGCGCCTGGTGGGTACTAGACTTATTGGGATGATCACTTAGTAAATTATATAATGTCTAATCACTGGGTTGTATATCTGAAATTAATATAATATTGTATGTCAACTGTAATTGAAAAATAAAAAATATTTTGAAAGATTGGGTGATGGCACTAGTAAAATCAAGTAGATATGTTATGTTGAAGTTTAAATTCTGCAAAACGAAATATGTTTCTTGAATATCATGTGCATTAATACAACTAAAGATATTTCCCTTAAATAAGCGGATCCCCCATCTTTTCACACCTATATTTCATTATTTTAATAACCTAAATGCATTATATACACCACATGAAAATTTCTAGGACATCTCATTATTTCCTTCCAAGGGTAAGACAAAATATTCTTTTCTAATATAATAATTCAAAATTGACATCCCCAGACATCAACATGAACCTGCCACACTTACCATAAATATCAAAGATTTTATAAATTCACACTCTATTTTGTTTCTTCAGGTTTTATTGGTTCTTATCCAAAAACAAATGCTTTTACTTCCAATGACAAGGCAATTCCTATGCCATATGCATAATTTCTCTACAAATAGGGCTGTTCTTTGAAATTCTGAATTACTTTAGTTAAGGAGTAATTGTATTTTCTTCCTTTTACTTCTATAAATAAATTACTCACTCCTGCTGAAACTAATTTAAATGAATTTATGAAGTCATAAAATGGAGTTTTTTTGTTCTTTTGAATCAGAGTATAAAGAACAAAGAAAGATCTAAAGAGACCGCTGGCTCATTGTAGCACACAGGTCTTTTAAAGACCATTAAAGAAAAAAAGACCATTCATATCTTAACAGAAAGGAATGAGAAATGATGGAAATATCATGTTACATTGTGTATTTATGTGAAGTCTGTTGGGAATTAGGCAGATTTTGGAAACTAACTGACAAATTTAAATTCCACAAGACTGGAGAGACATTTAGATATAAATAGATTAAATAATGAGAGTCAATAATAGTCTTAATATTTCTAACACTGCTGATTTCAATGATCCACCTTGGATTCAATTTAGTCTAATTATTTCTTGTCGTATTTTTTTTTAAACAGGGGTGGGAGAAAGAAAGAAAATCTTCCACAGTCTAAATTAAGGGTACAGAGGGTTTAGTCGCTAACTCCATAGCTCAGAAAATGATTTCCATGGTATTAAATTTCCATTCACATGGAGTCTCTAGTGTCATATGGAGACTCCATGTTTACATGGAGTAAAAGTGTCATAAACAATTAGCTAATCAACATTTGAAAGACAAGGAAGTGAATGTAGGCTGCGATTAAAATGATACTGCCAACACCTCAGAAACTACTGACATCTTGTTTTCCAGTTCCTTTCTCCTCATTCCCTGTTTTAAAGAGGAGGAAGACATGGGTCTGAAAGTACTGAGAAATTACTTCATCTTTTTGTGCCTCCATTCCATCTATACAATCAGTTTAATGATAACTGCCTTACACACAAGATTGTTCTGAGAACTAGATTATGCACATGAAAACACTGTATAAAATGAAACTGAATACATAGTGATTAATACACATCAAGTTATCCTCTTTCCATTATTTTCTCTTGCTTCTCCTGGTCTCAATATGGACCTAGTTCTTCATTAAAAAAAAGCAGGTGAATTGAATGTGGTATATTAAAGAAAAGTTGTCATAGATGCCTTAATTTCTGTAGTTATTGGTCCTCAACAAAAACAAATGATAATTTCCTAGTTTCCTAATTGAGAGATAATCTTCTTGCCAACTATGATAATCTGGTTCCCATCTGACTAACATGATTCTTCTGGTAGTTCATTGATCCAATTAAGCTTCACTGTCTATCCAAGGTAAGTTTTAGTGCTTAAATAATTAAACCTTTACTTTTGATGGAAATCTTGAGTTGATAAAGAAACAGGAGTCACCTTTATGGACAAGTATTTTACTATGCAATAATGTACTATGCAGTGATGTTTCCTAGCATTATGAAATGTATTGCCTTAACTTAACTTGCTTTTTTACTAAATGCCCTGCCCACTAAAACTGCAAAACTGCCCTATATCTTTATATTATAACTTCAGGATAAAATAGCGCCTTCAACAGATACTAAGATAACATAGCTATTAATAATGACATTATTAATAATAAAGCAAATAATATTATCAAGCAATACTTTTCAGGTTAGTTCTGTGCAATTTACTGTGTTAATTTAATCCCAACTCAATCCCTTTGAGGTAAAACCTATCATTATTCTCACTTCATAGATGAGATAACTGAGGCACAGAGAGGTTAAGTATCTTACCCATGCTCACAAAGCTAGGAAACAGCAGAGCCAGGATTCATATCAGGGTAGCTATGCCCTACAGTCCATAATCTTAAGCACTATGGAAGCTACATAACCCAGAAAGTGAAGTAATGGTAGAAATGTAAAGAGTGTCTATTTCAGAAACTCAACATGAAACCCAAATTTGAGATTCATGGGCACAAGGACCTCCAGCCTCAAAGGCTGTGAAAACCCCATGCTTCTTAGAATACACAAGTTATACTTGGCTGGTGTAGCTCAGTGGATTGAGCGTGGGCTGTGAACCAAAGCGTTGCCAGTTCAATTCCCAGCCAGGGCACATGCCTGGGTTGCGGGCCAGGTCCCTAGTGGGGGCCAAGTGAGAGGCAACCACACATTGATGTTTCACTCCCTCTCTTTCTCCCTCCCTCCTGTTCTCTCTAAAAATAAATAAAAAAAAAATCTTAAAAAATACACAAGTTATAGAAAAGCCTGGAAATAGGTATACAAAGCCAAAGGGGAGAATAGGAACTGAGTCAAGGATCAGATGGCCCTGAAATGAATATGTGGGTTTAAGGAGGGGGAAGGAATGAAAGATGCCTCAGAGGTTTCTGCAAAGGGATCATGATGCTTTAGGTAGGACTGGATTCTCAGTGTTTTAGGTTAATGAGGACCAGGTTAAATGCCACAAATGTCTCTCTGGTGTTAGAAGACATTTCAGAGAGAAGGGAAACTTGGCATTTAGGGAATAGAGTGATACAGACTAAGAGGTAACCAGGAAGCCAGTGTCAGGATTTGACCTTATATAGTACTGGGGACTCTGACAATGCGGCAACTTAAGCACAGAAGATTTGAGGCAAAAGAAGATCTGAATGCTTCCTCTTAACTGTTATGTCATGTCCACATCTGACCTCTATTACCTGTAAGACCAGCCAAGACCAATTTTAGAGGGTGGGTCTTGCTATTATAAAGTGCTATGTATCTCAATTTCTGATGGAAGACCAGCTATTCTACTTAGGGGCATTTTCATATAATGATTTGGAAGGCAAGGTGAGTTTAGAACAAAGATGAAATACTGGAATTCAACCCATAATAGTTCTAAAGAACTTTTCTACTGCCCTACAGTAATGAGGGCACCTCCACCCCTATGGTGTCGGTAGAGACCATGTGAGGATGAGAAATGAGGAACCCCGACTTCTCCCAGCCAGGGCAGTATCGTTCTAGTGAGGATCCAGAACTCCTATCCCTGAACAGCAATAAAAAGGAGCCCTCTCCTTCTGGAGGTCAACAGAGGCCAACTGGGGAAACTGGACTTCTACCCCCTTGGCACTAATGAGGCAGTACCTCAAAATCTCTGCCTGAGAAGTGTGAGAGGAAACAAGATAAAACAGAAGGTTTAAATAATATCCAGAGATTCACAATATTGAAAATGTTCAGGTTTCAATTGAAAATCATTTACTATACCAAGAACCAGGAATATTTCAAAACAAATTCAAAAGGACAATCAAGAGACATTAACACCAAAATCACAGAAGGGGAAGGGTCAAGTCAAGGAACATGTACAAAGGACTCATGGACAAGGACAGTGGGATGGAGATTATCTTTGAGAGCGGAGGTTGGACAGGCAGGGGAGGGCAACAGGGGGAAAATGGGGACAACTGTACCTGAACAACAAAAGGCAGTAAAAGAAAAGGGTAAACAGTGAAAAATATTCAGTAAAAGAAAAGGGCAAAGGGTGAAAAATTGAGACAACTGTAAAAGAATAACAATAAAAATGATTAATAATATTTGGTATAGGTTTAAAGGACCCACCATAACAACAAAAAAAAATGTCAACAGCCAATTATAGACACAATTGAAACAAATGAAAGAAAATTAAAAGCCTAAGCAAAGAAATAGAAAGTGAGAAGTAGAAGATATAAAGAAGAACCAAATGGAAATCTCAGAATTGAAAAAAGCAATAACAAAAAAAAAAAAAGGCACAAAATGGATGGTTTCAAAAGCAGAATGGAGGGTACAGAGGAAACAGTAAACTGGAAAATAGAATAGAAATCACCAAATATGGCCTTGGTTGCTGTGGCTCAGTGGATTGAGTGCCAGCCTGTGACCCAAAGGGTCACTGGTTTGATTTCCAGTCCGGGCAAACGCCTGGGTTGCAGGCCAGGTCCCCAGTAGGGGGCATGCAAGAGACAACCACACATTGATGTTTCTCTCCCTTTCTTCTCCTTCCCTTCCCTTCTCTCTAAAAATAAATAGATAAATCTTTTAAAAAAGAAAATATTAAAAAAAAAAGAAATCACCCAATATGAATAACAGAAAATGCACCTCCCCCCAAAATGGCCAGATATATGATTTGCAAATTTTCCCCATTCCATTGGTTGCCTCGTCACTCTGTGGGTTGTGTCCTTTGATGTACAAAAGGTTTTAAGTTTGATGTATTCCCATGTGTTTATTTTTGCTTCTGTTGTCTGTGTTTTTGGTGTCATGTCTATTTTTATTTCTTACAACTGCATATAAATCTACAATTTTCTCAAAATAAAATGTGTACTTAAAATAGAAAATAATACTGTTTAAAGTTTAAATAAAGAGTATCTAGTGTAATCCTTCACTGTATAATCTGAAAACTGAGGTAATAAAGGTAGCTTGTTTTGTCAGAACATAATTTTATTCTCTTACGATAAACCTTGATGAATGATTCAGGGTCAAAGTGTAATACCAAAACATGGAATTGGGATGAGCAAAAAACTGAAAATTATTATAGTGAATTAAAAACCAAAACAAATAAATAAAGAAAAAAGAAAAAGGGGTAAGTAAATCCACAAAATACAGAGAGTTTTTGTTGGTAGTCTTATTAATCAGAGACATAACCTATATTATACAACAGTGACGATCACCTTTTAGAGGACACTTTTAGACTAAGAAATAAAGAAAATAGACTATATGGAGCAATCATGCTAATATATTTATGATGACCCACTCTTAACCTTAACTTGCAACTTTTGAACCCATATAAGTGCCATTAAAAATTATGCAACATGGAACACTTAAAAGAATTGCTTTTTTGGTACATTTAATACATATAGTATTTATAGCACTAAAAAGAAATCTTATGATTTTTAAAATAATTTTTATTTTTCAATATATACAGAAGATGAATAAAAGACAAATATAAGTAATGACACCATAAAAGTCTTAGAAGAGAACATAAGCAGGAAAATTTCAGATATTCCATGCAGGAATATTTTCACCAATATGTCCCCTAGAGCAAGGGACATAAAGGAAAGAATAAACAAATAGGACTTCATCAAATTAAAAAGTTTCTGCATGGCTAAAGAAAACATCAGCAAAATGAAAAGGGAACTGACCATATGGGAAAATATGTTTGCCAATTGTATCTTGGACCAGGGTTTGATCTCCAAAACATATAAAGAACTCACATGACTCCACACCAGGAAGACAAACAATCCAATTAAAAAATAGGCAAGTGACCTGAACAGAAACTTCTCCAAGGAGGACATACAGAGGGCCCAGACACATATGAAAGGATGCTCAGCATCATTAGTCATCAGAGAGATGCAAATTAAAACCACAATGACATACCACTTCACACTGGTCAGAATGGCCATCATAAACAAATCAACAAACAACAAGTGCTGGCGAGGTTGTGGAGAAAAGGAAACCCTAGTGCACTGTTGGTGGGAATGCAGACTGGTACAGCTATTGTGGAAAACAGTATGGAATTTCCTCAGAAAACTAAAAATGGAACTGCCTTTTGATCCGGCAATTCCACTGGTGGGATTATATCCTAAGAACCCTGAAACACTAATCCAAAAGAATCTATGCACCCCAATTTTCATAGCAGCACAATTTACAATAGCCAAGTGCTGAAAACAGCCTAAGGGCCCGTCATTAAATGAATGGATCAAAAAACTGTGGTACATTTACACAGTGGAATTCTACGCAGCAGAAAGAAAGAAGGAACTCCTACCCTTCACAACAGCAAGGATTGACCTGGAAAGCATTATGCTAAGTGAAGTAAGCCAGGCGGTGAGGGACAGATACAATATGATCTCACCTGTAAGAGGAACCTATAATATACCCATCTGACACCATACATAGCTATTACAATATTACCGAGTATATTCCTTACACTGTACTTTATTTCCTTTGTACAGTTTTTATAAATGGCAATTTGCACAACTTAATCCCTTCTCTTGTTTCAACCAACCCCTTAAGCCCATCCCATCTGGCAATCATCAAAAAGTTCTCTGTATATGAGTTTGTCTCTGTTTTGCTCATCTATTTTTTTAGATTCCACATATACATGAAATCATAGGCTATTTGTCTATATCTGGCTTATTTAACTTATAATAAAAATATTATGCTTTTAATGATTATGTTAAAACTCAGTAAAGGTTTGGTCCTTTTTGCAAAAATTAAGAAACTCCACCAAATAAAAATGCTCACAACTTTACAGCTAGAAGGATACCATACGGTATTATATTACTCTAAACAGACGTGGCTCTTTAAATGAGAAAAAATTCTCAACACAGGTTTTTGGTGATATATGAATAACAGCATGTGGAGTTGTTCCTTTTAGAATATTGCCATGGAAACCACAGCTTCTACAACTACACTTCTTGCAGAATTTACTCTTGTACCTAAAACAAATGCCTCAAGAGCACTGAATATTCTTTTGTGGAGGAATTAGTGTGAGCCAATACTGCTACAGAAGTCCTACTTTCTGAAGAAAACCATCATACTAGCGGAGCGTTACTCCCAATCAATGTATTTTTTGGCCTAAACTGGTCTATGAACAGGCAAGTGCACTTCAAACTGGGGGTTAGGGTGGGGGTGACAGCATTGGACCTTGCAACATAAAGAACAGCATGAGAATCACACACCAGAGCTGTCTCTTCTGTTTGATGTGAAAACAAGAAAACGAAACAGAAAGCAGTGTGCAAATTCTATCCTTCCAAATCAGTTTTTGGATTTTATATATCTAGATATCAACTACTCTTTGATATATGTAAAGTGCTTAGCCCATCATATATTTTGTTTTATTGTATTCTAAAGATGATTAAATAGGGCATACTTTACTTACCTAAAAGAGGGAGTAAAACGGGGTAGTTGTACGGCATCACAAAGAGGTTTACACAAGTTAAAGTTGTACTAGCTTTTAAATAACCAAATGGATGTCCAAGTTCATTATATTTTACACTGCTAGTAACAAATACCTAAGAATAACATGACATAATATACAGTTATGACAATAAGGATTTTATGTAAAACCAAACTCATAGCAACATTCCATAGCCACATCTATGGCACAACTTAATTGTAATTATAAAATCAGAATAGCGCTTTTAGCCTATGGTTATGTCAAATATATGATACTAAATAAGAATGTTCAGCGTGCAATTCTTTCATAACTTATAATAAGAAATGAAACTATTGCCCTGGCTGGTGTGCCTCAGTGGACTGAGTGCCGGCCTGCGAACCAAAGGGTCGCTGGTTTGATTCCCAGTCAGGGCACATGCCTGGGTTGCCGGCCAGGTCCCCATTAGGAGGTGTGTGAGAGGCAACCACACACTGATGTTTCTCTCCCCCTCTTTCTCCTTCCCTTCCCCTCTCTCTAAAAATAACTAAATAAAATCTTTAAAAAAAAGAAATGCAACTGTAATATGCAATAACCATTCAGTTTATAGTCTACATCACCAATACCCAAATATTTACTTGGTTAACATATGGAAAATAAGGCTGAAATATCATTAAGTAATACTTGCCATTAAAACAAATTGACTTTTCAAAAGAAATGGTGACCACAGTAAAGACTTTTAGGAAAATGGACTGTAACCCCATGCTTAGAGTAGGCAATTAGAAAAACAAAGCCCATTTAAAGAATTATGCTAAAAAGAGGATTATGCTAACACTCTTCATGTGTACTACTATTAAATCTTGCTCTCAACTTCCCTTTGATGCCCCATTCCCCTACCCACTATTCATTTTTCATCCAATAAATATTTACTGATAAGCCAGGCACTGCTGCTAATTATTTTGAGGCAGCAAGGAGATGCTTTGGTTCATTCTAGAAGCCATTAATCTTGTAAACCACGCTGGCAGAGCAAACATTCAATAACAATTAAAACATTAACCTTTATTCCATATGACTATCGTCTGATTCCTTATTGATATTCTTGATTTGATATATATTATATTGTCAGGTCCCATACACTTGATATGCTGTGCTGGAGTCCTCTAGCTACCACATTTTCTCTGTGTTTCATGAGTCCTTCCACAGTATCATTTAAGGCAAAAGTCAAACCCTGATGGTGAACAGGATCCATTTACCTTGTTAATTCTCGGCACCAGCCCTATCACCTACCAGTTCACTAAATCCTTGCTATATTTAGTTATAGCTAAGAATAAATCCTTCCTATGTAATTTATGACTCCACAAAGCAATGAGTTGTGCTAAAACATGACTCATCTACTAGATTTCATGTCTTCATTTAAAGCTTAATAGAAACAGAAAACAATAATAAAACATGTTGGATTTTCCCGTTTCCTAATTGTGTATGCTAGAAGCGGGGTGGGGGGAATTATCATAAAGGATCAAAAACGTTGCACACAGCCATTAAAGGTCAGATCTGTGCTTCCCATGAAAGGAAAATCGCTGCTTTTGTTCCTCTCTCACTTTCTTTCCCTCTCTTCCCTCTCTCCCTCCCTCCCTTCCTTATTTCCCATAAGCCTCTTGAGCTCCTTGAGTTTTCCAAATTCCTTATCACCTGCAGATTCATAGCATTTTCGGGGTCAAAGTGATCATTAGAGACCATCTAGTCTAGAAAAAATAAGTGTCTGGTTCAAAACCAGATAGTTGGTGGCAGAGCTAGGGTTAAAATCCAGTCTCCATTATGGTTTTGCCAAATTTCCTGGCTCCTGGTTCATCTAATTCTTTTTCATACCCACTAATTAATCATATTAAAACTATTCTAAATCAAAGTAACATAAGGTACAGGAGAAAAGCATATGGCATATCTGAGGGGTGGGGCAAGGAGCAAGGGTAGGATTTAAGTTTCTTTGGAGAACATTCACATGCAATGTGCTACATAGAAAAGAGGGTTCATTTTAGGGAAAAGGTAAAATTTATAATTTTATTTGCTTTTTTTTTGCAAATCTTTTTCAACCCATATATTCAAATGACCTATGTTGACTTTAAGTTAGCATTCTATTCCCAAATCTCTATCTTTCTAGTACATTTTTGGGTATATTTGATTGAAATATAAACATACATCCAAAATAGTGCATGAATTATAAGTATATATTGTAGCTCAATGAATGTTCACAAAGTGAATTCACATGTGTGATCAGCACACAGCTCAAGAAATGAACACGACTAGAAGCCCCTCATGTCCTTTTCTGGTCACTACTCGGCACCCTCGAGAGAAACCACTATCCTGACTTCTAATGAAGTAAATCCGTTTGCCCCCTTTTTGAATATACATAAAGCAAAATCATATAGTATGTGACCTTTCATGTCTGCCTTCTTTCGTTCAATATTATATTTATGAGATTATTCTGTTTCTTGCACTTTTACATCCTTGCTTTAAGCCTGTTCCTTTTTTCTACCCAGTTTTAGCATCTTTGGAGGATTTAAGTAGCTTAAAGACAACTGGTAGCAATAGTGTAAAACATATTTTAGTATGAAACAGCTGGCAGTCTAAAAGTGCTCCTTATGTAAATAGAACCTAACAATTACTGATTGCTATATGATTCTATAGTTTAGAAACAGAACAAACATCTTTAAAGTGTACTACTTCCTTATCACAACCAAATAAAAAGGCTGTGACTGCCATGTCTGGATTTTTACAAATTAAAATCCAAAAGTGAATCTAGTGAAAAATCAGCAAGACCTTCTGGTTGAAAGATCATACTTGCAAGAGCCAGTGTATGTGCATTTGCTTTGTCTAAGTAAAATCTGCACTACACACACCAATATGCTTGGCACCACAAAAAGAGTTTGATTACATTACACTAATACAGAAGAAAGTAGTTTCAGGGCTTACGGCTTTTTGTCAAAGTATCTTGTACTTCTAATCTGTCAAATTCACACTAAGGGCTGAAAACTTAGCTTCAGCTGCAGAAGCCGCAGCTAAATAGAATTATATCCCCTAGGTTAGGGATTCTTTACCTGGGGTCCCTTAATAGGTTTCTGAGGAATCCTCCAAATCCTCAAATACACAGGTTTCATCAGATTTGACTGCCTTAAATGGCATGTACGGTAGGCTAATGATTCATATCAGTGAGAAATTATTTGCTTGGCCCTGTTGTCAATTTGATTACATTTTTGAGAAACATTATTAACAGACTCAGCCCAATTATTTCTAGATAAACCTTTGAAACTTGTTTAAACAATTCCCACATCCTAAAGTGGCTATAGATACTTGTCTAACAGGTCAGGATAAGTACCTGCCAGCAGGTATGGGGAGACTTGCGTTCCAGGATGTACTGAGTTAAAGGTGAAGGTTCAAGTTCATATTTGTCAAAGGGAAGTTTGTCTATTACCATTGGCTCACAATCTATACAGGAGAACCTCACAATAGGATGAGATGTTCGTGGAGGCTAAAAAACAAGAGGAGAAAACACAGTCCGTTACAAGTGAGCTTACATTTCTAGCAATTCTACAGCCCCTTTGATAAACCATCACAGAGATACAGACTAGTGTTTTGGGGAAAAGGCTGCTGATCTCTAGGCATTACCAATGGCTTCAATAGGGGGAAAGCACTGATTCTTTATCTCTACTATCTATTTGGCAACGGGAAAAGGAAAGGTAAATTATAATGCTCGTAAGTATAATCTCAGTGAAATAAAAAATAAAACTGCTTTGAGTATGTTTAAGAAATCATTACAATCTGTAGGATGAAGCCTGGATTTCAGATCCATTTTGCAACTTCCAAGCATTATCTGTCCTTCATTCTTTTGTACCATGAGGTTACAGATAGTCCAGACACTGCTAAAGAAGAAATCCATGAACCTTTCTAAGGAGGTAATAACAGAGCTAGAAAGCCACTAACAAGCCAGATGAAAACTCGTAAAGGCATAGAAAAGGCAAAATAGAGTAGACCAAAACTGAGCCAGTCAAAACTCCAGGGCCCAGTAGAGTTTTTTCCAGTTGATATTTTATAGCATTTCTCACACCCACATACTTGTTTTGAATAGCTAGAGGTGGGGGTGCTTTTGGCTGGGCTGCAAAGGCCTGTGTGCCTAGGGAGCCAGAGCAGATTGATGGAGCAGCCATTTTATTAACAAGTGCAGCTTGTGGGAATGGAGAGCAGCAGAGAGAGAAACGGTGGCAGCAAGGGTAACATGGAGACAAGGAGATAGGGCAAGTCCCAGAGACAAGGGTGAGACATGGCTCCCCCTATTCTTGCTGAGAACTGTAAGGCTAATATGAATATAACAAAATATCTGTTTCCTTTATAAAGAGAAAAACCTGCTTACTTGCTTTTATGACTTACAAACCTACAAGATGTTTTGGGAGCTGAGAAAAACAGCCCTCAAATGTGCTTTTAAAACTAAACGCATGGTAACATGAACTATGTGTGAGTTACTTGGGATTTCTTTACTTTTTCATGGTTTTAATTTTAATTAAACTTGAGAAATATTCTGTCTTATTGTTGTAAACCTATAAGAGAGCAATAAAGACATGAGTGAATCCCTGTCATTGGTAATAACGAAGTAACTTCATAACTAAAACATTTGCTCTGGGGTTTGAAAGGGCACTGAGATTTGACCAGTGTGCCACCTTAGAGTCCTGAGGGAAGGAAGAAAAGATTTACCCTCTCCCACAGCAGAGGCTCAAATGGTTCTTCAATTGTACATTCAGGCCTTTCATGGCCACTCCTGAAAAAATATGCAGGAGCCTAAAAATAGTAATCCAGGGAAAAATGCAGTTCATGGTAGAAATTTCTAAAACTTAGACTACAGATCAGTTAAACCAGAACGGTGCTAAACTGGAAGAGTAGCGATCCTTTTGGGGCCCTCACCCTCCCTCCTGGAGGGAAGAAGGAAAACGAAAGGGAGAATTAAATTCATATAATTTCCCTTTTTACTACACACCACCCTTATCCCCAAAGCCAATTCATCAGGTACTAGGAACAACTAAAATATCAACCCCCCCTTCTACCAAATGCAGTGCACAAAAAGGCAAATCCTTGCTTAGAGGTCATTTAAAAATGTTGCTTAATCACCTTTTATTGAAAGGAATCTTGCCAAGGAACACAAGTCCAATGATTATAAAAAGATGAAAAGTAGGTCTACAAAGTTCCACTAGCTGTCTAATGACTCCCTGGGAGGAAGTAAAATAACCTCTAACTTGAGTGTGTTTCTAAACTTTATTTTTTACTTTCATTAAATGTACTGGGGTGACATCAGTTAATATAATTATATAGATTTCAGGTGTACAAATGTATATTACATCATCTGTATATTGTATTGTGTGTTCACCACCCCAAGTCATGATTTGAATATGTTTCTAGAACCTATACAAGGTTTAGACTAAATCCTAATTTCTTTGGGATATATATGAAAATCAATGCCAACACTACTTAGACATTGTGTTTACCATGTAAATCAAGTCAGCTGCCGTGAAATAAAAACCAAATCACAGATTGCAACAGCATCAAAAATAGCAATGCTTTAACATCCAAAGAGGGCAGTTCAAGTGGTAAAGGCAACTGAAAGAAAGAATGTCAGAATAGAAAGTCCTCTCTTGCTTTTAGGTGTAAGCTAGACTTCTGGCAAAAGGTAGAAGGCATGGCTTAGAAGCCTCAAAGCTATTTTAAAAAGTCCACTGTAATCAGCAAATTGAAAATCCAGAAGGATGGTTACCTTTTGTTTTATACTTACTAGTGAAGGTAAATTCTGATCTGGCCAAAAAGATTCTGGAATGGGCCAATGTCCAACAGGAACACCAGTTTTAGAGTTAGGTCGTACATAAATGAGCTTATGACAACTATGCCATGGTTGAGCAGCAAATGAATTGCCTGACTTAGATGAATCAGTAAGTCCATCTAAAAGTTGAACAAAAGACAGACGATGGCATGAATTTCTTTTTATAGCTGCTGATCTGCTGGTACAAAATTTTCAGCTAAAATCAAGAACAAAACAGTGATTCACGAAAAATGGAAGCAAAGAAAGTGACTCTACTAGGATTTTTGAATGTTCTCCCTAGCAATTCTTTTCATCTAATCCAACATCCCATCCCCATCCTTAATTACAACGGAAATAGGCAGAATAGGGAAAACTATTGTAAAATTAGTTTTAAATGGTCTGAGTTTTAGACAAATAAACACATCAAACCACTACACTTATTTTTCTAAATTAGGCAAATGAAATTGTTCATTTCCTGGTATAGTTTTACATTATTGGAATCTGACAAAATAGGTCATAAATTCCATTTAGATATTTTTTTAAAGATTTTATTTATTTATTTTAGAGAGAGGGGAAGGGAGGGAGACAGAGAGGGAGAGAAACAGCAATGTATGGTTGCCTGTCACATGGCCCCCACTGGGGACCCAGCCTGCAACCCAGGCATGTGCCCTGACCGGGAATCGAACCGGGACCCTCTGGTTCCCAGCCCGCGCTCATTCCACTGAGCTACACCAGCCAGGGCCCATTTAGATATTTTTTATAAACCCAATTAGATGACAAAAGTATTCTTTACTAAGCAGTTAGAACCAATCACCACAAAAGCAAAATAAAAACTATCCAACTCACTTAAAAATAAAAGAAATGCTGACAATATACTCTATGTACAGAGTTGGGGGAGGGCAAACAAAGCAAATGCATCAAGTTTATAGTGGACTAATTCATGATAGCTTCCCCATAACCATTAAAATTCCAAGGAAAATAAGGATATTGTAGATATTGTATGATGCTGCACAATATATCCTGAATGCATTTTAATGATTTAAACTAACATATTTCATTTGACCCCCTCCAAAAAAAAAACAGGGCAAATAGATCATTCATCAATCTAAATTACATTTCTAAAAGATATGTTTTAATTATTTGAGTCTCATTTTTTCCTGAATTATAGGTCATTGGATTTACTTATTTAAGTGTTACTTTAAACAAGTAACTACTTTAGACCAACAGATTTATTGGTATCTATGAAGCTCTAGGGAACATATGGAATGGCTTCAGAGAAATAAGAGACCACTCTGAAGTTGAGCTCACAATTCTGGGGATGTGCACTTTTCTGAGAAGAGAGTTCTTAGCCTTCATCAGAATCTAAATGGGTAACAAGTCTGGACGAAGGGTAAACAGAGCTGCAAAGAAAATCTGAGCTATTTATATGATACCAAATAGGTTTTTAGTATGAAAGGTCCCAGTTCATGTGAAGGTAATGAACACAAAACTCTGTATTGAAAAGTCAATTGTTAGCAATATAACATGTGCTTCCTTTATGATTAGCTTAATTAGTTTAAAATAGGCATGACACCTCAGTTTTCTATGGCTGGTGTTCTTAAACTGGAGTCCAAGAAACAAGTGAAATTAAATACAAAATTGTGTGTGTGTGGCCTATGTCCATTTTTCTAGGGAGAGAGGGCTCTATTTTTCTAACAGTTTCTCAAAGGGTTCCAGGAACTAAGCAGAAAAAAGATCAGTTACCACAGGATCCACTGCTTCAGACAGAAATGTATGTCTTTCTGCCCCTGTGCACTCACCCCCTTTTCTTGTCTAGGCAGCTAGCTACCACTGACTGGGGCCATAGCAATTAAAATGTATGGATCAGATCAGACAAGCACTTTGGTAATGAGGTACACAAAAGTGTGTATGTATGGGAATTGTCAGCAATGAGGAGAAGCCTTGCAATACAGGTATGATTTGAGGGAGAAGTTCTTTCCTCTACACAAAAATAGCTCTGCTTTCATCTATTTTGAGGTGTTGAACTTTCAGTAAAAATCTCATTTGAAGAGAAAAAGTTCTGCAGTTAAAAAGTAGCCAGGAAAATACTTGGTGTGGTTCAGTGGATTGAGCGTGGGCTGGGAACCCAAGGGTCCCAGTTCGATTCCCAATCAGGGCACATGCCTGGGTTGTGGGCCAGGTCCCCATGAGGGTCGTGTGAGAGGCGACCATGCATTGCTGTTTCTCTCCCTCTCTCTCTCCCTTCCCCTCTCTCTAAAAATAAATAAAAATAAAATCTTAAAAAAAAAGTAGCCAGGAAAATACTGATGTAGGCTCTTATAGAATACACATTTGGGATGCTTACAAGACCAAAATTAGTTAAGTGGCACTCCGTAGTAAATCTCCAGATAGTTTGTGAATAGAGAGGTAAATAATTCAGTGTCATCTCAAGACTGGGCCAGGGAATATGAAATGGGTAGGAAGAAGAATTTTCTGAGGAAGATTTCACATAGAATTAAAGTTGCTAGAATTTGGCTACCTGACATGCATATATAGACAATGAATAAATGGTAGCTCTTTGGATGGATGTTTGTAACCCCTTGAATGCATTTGGATAGTGAAGACTGTTTATTATGATTAGTTTAATGTTTTTCCAATCACAGATGGCTCTCCTCAATAACACTACAGGGTAAAAACAAAGTTATCTACTATACCTTCTCCAATAAGAAGTGGATCTGGTCCTGTTTTCTCAAAGTTAATAACTACACCACTTTGAACTTTTTGAACTAGAGATTCTAAACACTGATTCAACATTCTTTGTGTTCTAACACAGTAGGAGCGACCTATACCAGAAGGAAAAACAAATAGTACAAGTTTGATCAAATAAGATACTATTGCACAATAGGAACATTTGAAATCCTAAAATATAACCTGAAATAATCATAACTACTTTGGTAGCAAACATCACAGTAATAAAGATTTTAAGCAGCAGAGTTAAAAATTCTGAAGGAAAACAAGACTGGATAATGCATTTAATAAAAATACTCTGTTGCCCTGAATTCTTCCTTTAGAAATATTAAATATTATCAATACCTCCAGTGACTTCACACATCTGTGTGATAGCAGATTCATCAGTTGGTACACTCCCTAGTTGCTCTGGCTCAGTAGAAGCCAATCCAGGCAAACGCAACACCAGGGCAAATAACCTTTGATCCCAACGAAAAGGTTCTTTGGTTAGTTCACTCCCAGGTAGAGGAGAATTCAAAGGAAGATGAAGCTGATAAGGCAAAATTTGTAAAGTTTCATCATAACAGCCCATTCAAGAAGAAAAAGTCAAAGAATTAAAGGGTTCACTTTTCTTCCATGTACTCAATAAAATTAAGCAATCTTTCAAGGATTACCAAGATAGAAAGCTTCATTAAACTTATTCTTAACCAAAAGTATATGCCTCCCACAGAAATAGCTTCAGTTCTCTGCCATTTAAACAAAAATTTAAAAAAAATGAAATCTTACCTCTTCTTGAACAGCAGCCGTACTTGTTAACTTGTTCCCATCTGTGATGGTAATTAATATAGATGGTTCTAAAAAAAATGGATTTCTCCCCTAAAATACATTTAAAAGCATTAGAGCCATGTGATATAATAAAATTGTATTTAAACTTTTACATTTGCCTTGCCAGTGATCTCCCAAGAGTGTGATAAAATTTGCCTAGATAAATAAGAAGGAAAAAATTAGGGACTGAGTGGATAGGAATCAAAATAACAATCCCTGAAGAGGTAACATTCAGAATAAACTGAGGAATTCTTATAATTCAGGAACTCCCAGACTTTAACATCCAAATACTCCTCTCCCTCTGCTTTCCAAGTAATCATAAAAGAAAGATAGTAGATTATAATGGCAGCATCATCCACACCATTCACCTGAGTCAAAATCCTGGCACAGATAGAGGACCATTAGTGACTTAGGCTCTGCAACCTGGAGAGTGACTCTGGTTACTGTGAGCAGAGTTTTTCAAGTAGGAAAGGACAGTGGCAGCAGCAGCCAACGCCGTTCTGCCTTCCTCTCACTCTAGAGCAAGGGTGTCCAATCCATGGGCCACATGCAGCCTGAGAGGGCTATGAGTGCAGCCCAATACAAAATCATAAATTTACTTAAAACCTTTCTTTTTGCTCATTAGTTTTTGTTAGTGTTTGTGTATTTCATATGTGGCCCAAGACAACTCTTCTTCTTCCAGTGTGGCCCACAGACGCCAAAAGGTCGGGCACCCCCGCTAGAGCTTTTTCATTGAATTGGGAGAGATGAGGGAGTTAAGGACACTGAACGTTTCTCTTCAATTGTCTTGCCCCAGTATTTCTCAGCAATTTACTCATCCCATTCTCAGACAGCTAATGATCTGATGGGTAGGCAATTTTAAATATTTTATGATCAAGCCACATACAAGACCCCCCAAAAGAGGGGTATTTTTAAACTATATATTTAAAAGATAAATGGACCTCTTTTTGGAAATTATGAAAAGCAGCACAAAATTTGGTAACAGTGCCCAATTTTAAATTCTTACCCCAAGTCACCAAAATAAATTAGCTGTACTCACTCAAAAAATTTTTTACCTGTCCATAATTGTCTATTCCAGATATTAATCTATTGAGATTTAACAAATCAAATGAGGTTCTTAGAGCCTGACCAAGAGTAGTCAGTCCAGAAGCCTGAAGATTTTTTAGTTCACTCATGAATGTTGCGTGATTTTCCTTCCAACCAGCCTGAAAACCAAACATTTACAAAGAAATTCCCAATTATACAGTGAATAATATATAAAGTTCAAACAACCACTAAACAGCAAGTATCAAACCTCTAACAAATTAATAGTTCCTTAATCTAATTTTATTCTATATCTGGACTGATTAAGTGGAACTGAGGCAAGTAATTAGTTTCAGAAAGATCTTCCAGCATTAATGATCAAGAGCAAAGATTCACTGCTCTTAAGCAAGCAAACAATTCATTGTCCATATGGCCACAGGGCATTGGCTCAGAAAGTCCAGTTTTCTATTCAGGCTCAAACAGACCTACCAAAACACCTCAGTATTTACCTTAGTTTGACACTAATGATGAACATGGAGTAAGGGTAGAAGAAGAAATATTTTTAAATATATTGTCCTTGAAAGAGACAATTAGCTACTGGCTACTGGGTGTCTGATTTACATAAACTTTTCTAACCAAGATTATTCCTCCCAAGCAAGAGTAAAAGGGGGATGGTTATAGAAATAGAGCCACAAATATTTGGAGACAACCTTTCTGGCACCTTTGAACATTCAGAAGGCCCCAAATCTAGAATAAGGGGAGAAAGGAAAGAAACAAAAAAGTTTTGGCAAGGAAGCAGCATCCCTTATGCGCCCCCAGCAGCTATAAGCAGCAGAAAAGAACCAAAGACCCAAGGTCAACAGCCAACCTGCTATGCATGAATGCTTTGTAGAATAGAGCAAAGAATCATGTTGACTTGTCAGTGATGGCTATAAAAACAAAACAGCACAAAATGCTAAGAAAAGAAGCCAAAAGAAGAAGGGAGCTAACCGTAGGTCACAGAGGAGTGGGCCAGCAAGGTAGAGAGCATATAGCACAGTTTGGCAGCTTGTTGGAACAAAACATCTACCTGAGTCTTGGTAAACCTGAGGGCAGCAGTGATATTCTGAATGCTAAAGTCATGCCAACTAGGGCAGTACAGCCGAAGGCGGAAAGCAAAAGCAAATGTAATACAGAGATAAACCAAGTGATTTAACTCTCACGTTTAGCTTAAGACATACTGCCCATATCCATACAACGAGAGCAAATACTATCTTTTCTAGTTTCAGTTTCCTGAAGTAATTTGGATCAGAATGAGTGAGAGGCAGAAAAGGGACAAATGATTAACTACACCTTCCCATGAACTATCTGTGTGACCTTGAGCAAACCTGTTGGCTCTTAGAACCTAAATTTCATTCTCTTAAAATGAAGAGGATTAGATAAACAGGGGCACTGTGTAGGGCCGTGAATGACACAACCCTGGAGGAGAGGCATTCACACGGTAAGGGTGAATGAGAATGCTGCTCCCTAAGGTTGAACAATGCACAACCTGCATAACCATAGAAGGTGAAAGTGGTCCTAACTAAGATCCGTTCCAGTTCAATAGTCTGGGATTCTGTGTAATTAAAGATGTGCTTAGTTTTTAAAAAAATATTCCTAACATATTCTATATGTCAAAGGATCTAAAGGTAAAGCCTTCCTGGGTATTCTCTTGGCCAGATTGTACATATGGCTTTAAAAGCACCAGGGGGAAGTAGAACATGAGAATAACTGCTTGTGGCCCAAGGAAAATCTCACTGAACTACACAATCTAAACTTGAGCTAAAAGGAGGGATTATGATTTTAATTGTCCTCATCAAATACCTAGAAATATCAGCAGGTGATTGCAAATCACACTGAATTAAAAAATTAGCTTTCCTCTTTAGGGTAGAAGAGAAAGGTGTAGGGTTGGGAAGGATGGCATCAATTTTTTCCTTTATTTAGTCAACAAATTTTTAAGGAGCAACCATAATATATTGGGCAGAATGCTACATGGTGGGGATATAGGGGAATTAACCTTGAGGAGTTCCTGACACAAAGGAATAAGGAATGCCGTTAAGGAGACTGAAATACCAGAAAGTTAAGGAAGGTTCCTCACAGAAGGCGGAGCATTTGAAGATGCCTGAGGGCGTGAACATCACGGGACTCCCCACACTGAAGTGAGGAGTGAAGGGGGCAGCCCAAGGGAAAAAAGAACAGAGTTCCTAAGAGGATAGGACCTCCTGGGGAACTGCAAATAATTTGATTATCATTTTTATGGGTACAGGGCAGAAGGCAAGGCTGATAAGTCAGGCTCTGACTGGAATGTGCTTTGTACATTGTGCTCAGTAGTTTGGATCTTATCTGACTCTGGGAATAACTTGAGGTTTTTAATTGGGGGAGTGGCAATATCAGATCTGTATTTTAGCAAGGTCATTCTGTTGGGAGTTGGAGAATAAATTTCAGGATGGAGGGGAGGCTGAAGCTTGAGGCAGGAAAACTGGTTTGAAGATTGTTGCAAAAGCTTGTAAGAAAAGTGATGAAAGCCTGAGGGAGGGCAGTGGGGATGGAGAGGAGGTTGTAGATAAAAGGATTTCAGAGGTGGAGTCAGAAGGACTGAGTATCTAATTAGAGGGAGGGGTGAGGGTAAAAATGTCATACATGAGGTTGAGGTTTCTGGCTGGGACAAACCTGTAAAGCTAGAAGCCACTTTATAAATTTGAGTTTTTTTCTCGAAGTTACTTCATTAGAAATCTTACTTCCCATACTGTAAACTCAAGAGTTACATCTATAGCAAGTGTTGAACTCCTGAGAGCTACACGATAGTTTCAAAGCATTGACTAAAGAAAAATTAGCAGACTACTTAATTGGTAAAGGGCTGGAATAAGATTTGTGTACCACTTAAGCAAACACCCCATAACTCATCAATATTTAAAATAATGTGTTCTGATTGTGTAATCTTACTAATCAACCTATCAGAATAATTACTCTTTAAAATTTCCCTTATAATATGGGTTGAAAACATTTTACAAATTATTTCTCCACCGGAATCACTGGTGTTGTGTTTTTAGGACAATTCCAATTCTTTGCAATGAAGCAAATTAATTTGAATGCTTATCTTACTTCAGTATTAGAAAGTATATAATCAACAAAAGAAAAAAGCAAGAAAAACATTACCAGAGACATTGAAATTAAGAACACTCTAACAATAGCCAGAGGGGAGGGGGGAGGGGACAATGGGGAGAAGGGTTTTCAGGAACCACTATAGAGGACACATGGACAGAACCAAGGGGGAGGAGGGAGGCAGGGAAGGGAGGTGGGGATGGAGGGGGTGGGGGGAGGGGACGGGAGAGGATGCAGACAAATGTAATTGAAAAACAATAAAGTAATTATTTTTTAAAAAAAGAAAGTATATGAGCTATATTCACGACCCAAAGCAATAAACTATTTGAAAGCAGTATAGCTCCTTCAAGAGTAGAATTAAATGCCTTTAAATCTATTCCTCAAAATACTGGGAGGGGGGAAGGCTTACAGATTAATTTAAACATTTAGAAATCTTATTAATGTGACAAATTTCTTTCAAAAAGATCATTATGAAGAGCTTGTGAGAGAAAATATACATTTATATTCTTCTTTCATTGCTTGGAGTTGATTTTTTTTCCACAAATGAATTCAAGACAGTCCATTTGCCTTCTAAATACTGTCTTTCCTTTCAAATTACTCCAAAGATATCCTGCTCTCACGGCAGTAAAATCTTTACTCCTGATAATAACTTCCCTACATTCTCATCAAGCTTTGCAGCTTACAAAGCACTTCCACACTTCACATTTGCTTAGGACAGCCCAATAAAATTGGCATGGTATCACCATCCCTATTTTTTTTAATAAACCAGGAAGAAGTAAGATTTAGGTATGCCTTGTTTATGGAGGTGACAGTGGTAGCAAGTTACACTCTACAGTTGCACGGCTACAGTAGCCCTTACCACATATGGCTACTGAACACTTGAAACATGAATAATCTGATTTGAGATGTAATTTAAGTATAAAATATACATGGGATTTTGAGGAGTTGGAACTAAGAAAAAAGAATGAAAATATATTTTATTTTTATATTGATTACATGTTGAAATAACAATGTTTTGAATATTTTCAGTTAAATAAAATATATTACTGTAAGTTTCACCTGTCTCTTTTTACTTTTTATTTTGGCTTCTAGAACATTTTCAATTTTGTGTAAGCCTGGCATCATGTATCTATTGGACAGAGATGTTCTAGAGGGATCTGAAGATCAGTCAGGAAACTTTGGCCTTGCTTTGGCAGATGATAGGCTCATTACAGATTCCAAGCCAGGGGGACACAGGATCAAAGCAGTGTTTCAGGAAGGTCAATCTGGCAGAGACATATAAAACAGACTGGAAAAGGAGAAGCTATAGTCAGGAAAAATAAGCTAGGAGACTTAAATATTAATCTAGCCAAGAGGGAATCAGGGACTGAATTAGAATAGGAATAAAGAGAAAGGGGTTGAGAAACAATTGAAACAAACAAGATAGGACTTGGTGACAGACAGGTTATGGGCCTAAAAGAGAGAGAGTAAAAGATGAATCCAAAACTTCTAGTCTGGGAGACCTAAACAATGGAGGTTTAGGACAAAGGAGTAACATGGGATGGGTGAAATCCTAAAGAGTTTACTGTCTTCATGGCAAGTTTTAAAAGTCTACCAGCAGTAAAATGATGATGATGATGCTGGTCATGATAAATAATAATCACATTTAATATTTATCAGCGTCTATGTGTCAGGAATTTATTTATGCTAAGCACAGCATTTTATATGTATCCTTCTCATCTGAGCCTTATGACCACCCCGTGAAGTAGGTGCTATTACTATTTCCATTTACAGTTGAGCACACTGAGACTCAGAGAGAATAAGCAACTTGTCCAGCTCAAAGAACTAGTAAATGATACAGCTAGGATTTGAACCCAGGTAACCTAATTTGAGAGCCTACCAATTTAAACCACTATACTAGAGATTCTTCTACATATTCCACATATTCGCCTCACAGATATGTCTTGTTATATTAGCTTAAAAGTTTGTAAGTTTAACAGAATTTTCAAATTTGTTTAAGCATATTTTCTTGTCTAAATGCAGACCAATTGGGTGTGGGAGCAGTGGATTAGGATTTGGAAAACCCTAGTCTGTTCTCAGCTGTAACTAACTAGCAAAGCAAGTGGTCCAGAGTAAGTCATTTACTCCTTATTGGGGCTGTTTCTGACCCTCTGCACCCTTATTTCCATCTTCTTATTTGAGGAGTGGGTTTGGCAACAGGAAATTGGCATGCTCCCTCTAGGCCTGTTGCTGAAGCTTTCTGTAAATTTCTGGTATGTTCTCTGGCATACGGTGGTTAAGAGGTAGACTCTGCCCTTCCAACCGACCTGTAGGAGAGGTCTTTGATACGTGAACTATTTGTAAGGTTTCTGTGAACAGACATCTACAGTATATCCTCCAGTCTAGTTTTAACAGGAATGAAGCTGCTATTTGGAACTGTGGTTGGCTCCTGAGTATTATTTCTCCACTGGTTTCAGTGGAGGAGGGAAAGGTGAGGGTGTTATTTAGTTGGTCTCCCAAACCTCAACATCCTAATACTTGTCCTTCCTGAACTTCATCCTATTTTGGCTGGCTCGTTTCTCTGATTCTGTAATTTTTAATTATTTTTTTAATAGAAGAACCATTTCCTCCATTGAAATATTGCCAGGAATTATAGATAAGTAAAAGAGATAAAAGCAGATCAACTATCCTTGAAGGGGATATGGGAATGATGTTAGAGCCCTTTCTGAAAACCACTGCTCTTTCTCTAAAGGTCACTTGTAATCCTTTTGCAAAACACACATGACCTGGTCAGACTTTGTATAATGTGCAGATTTAATGAACATGCGATCAATTTCCCCATCCAAGTAAGTGAAAAACATACTGCATCTAACTTTCCATAGAGAAGTACCCCTTAAAAACTGTAAATTGGATATTTGTAAATCAATTGAATAGTTAAAATTCTCTAGGGTGATAGTTATTGAAAGAGAATGGCAGTGAATCTTTTCAAAGAGCAAAAATAATCATTCTAGACCTGACTGGTGTGGCTCAGTTGGTTGGTCATCCTCCAGCAAAGCAAAAGCTCGCTGGTTCTATCCCCTGTCGGGGCAGCTGCCTGGGTTTTGAGTTCAGTCCCAGGTCAGGGTGCCTGTGAGAAGCAACCGATGGATGTTTCTCTCTCACACAGATGTTTCTCTCCCTCCCTTTCCCTCTCTCTAAAAATAAACAAATAAAATCTTTTTAAAAACAATCCTTCTATATTATAGATGGTAACAAGCCAGGCTCTCTCCTACAATAGTGAGAAAACCTCTCACTGCAGGGCATCACTTACTATGTTCCTCTGTCTTGGTGCTGAGCCACTGCACTGACCTATTTAGGGCACACACACCCAAAAGCCTATTTGGACAGTAGTTCAGTTCAAGTCCAGGTCTTCCTAGCTTGTTAGCAAGCCCTTCGCAATGATTAAAAAGCCTTGCTGGAAACTAGAGAGACAATTCATATTGCTTCCCTCTCCTTGACAAGACTTGTTATCTTTTATTAAAGGAAATAGCCTGATAATATGTGCCCTTTGTTATCCTATATAGAGGGCCATCCTGGACCTTGGGCTCTTTCAGGTGGTCACAAACTACATGATTAACGGATTTGAGTATTTTCCCAGATGTTGCACGTTAAAGCCAGAGTCTAAATTTAGTAGGGCCATCATTTCTCTTGCTGAAAGATAAACTATTTTCCTTTTCCCATCTGTTCTCTACAAGGTTGAGGAAAACTTGTTCTGCAACAAACCAGACAACTTGAATGCATCAATTTCAACAGTGATTTTCAACCAAATTACTTTATTCTCCAATTTAACATTCTATCATCTCTGTCATCACAAACTGTTCTTTTGTTGGTAAATTAACCAGTGAAATAGAATGAGATGAAAAATAAGAATCCCTGCTTTTCCAATCACCTCTATCACCCAAGGAGACAAATGACTTTCCCTTTAACACTATATGGAATATTTGTGTGAGTTAAAACTTTTCGACTTTAAGAATTTTCTTCTCCTAGTTGCCCTGGCTGGTGTGGCTCAGTGGATTGAGTGCCGGCCTGAGAACAAAATGGCTGTGGGTTCGACTCCCAGTCAGGGCACATGCCTGGGTTGCGGGCCAGGTCCCCAATAAGGAGTGTGCGGGAGGCAACCACACATTGATGTTTCTCTCTCTCTCCTCTTCCCTCTGTCTAAAATTAAATAAATAAAATATTTTAAAAAAGAATTTTCTTCTTCCAATCAAAATGGGCCCCAATTTTGATAGATATAAGACAAGGTTTACTTGCCCCCTCAGGTAAAGAAAACACTGTGAGAGCTGAATCACCTTAAAATGTTCAAATGTCTTTTTGTTATTGTTGCAGTTTATTTTTACTAGTTTATTTTATTGTATTTTTCTATTTTTTCCATTATCATTTATCTCCCTTATACCCTCTTCCACCTCCACCCCCTCACTCACCACACTGTTGTTTGTGTCCACGACTCTTTTTTCCTTTTTGCTCAATCCCTCCACTCCCCAACCCCATCCCTAGAGTTGTCAGCCTGCTGTCTATGAAGAACATCTAAAAAGGGTTTTTTTTTTAAATTGCAAAGTGCACTTTAGGAAGATGCTGTATCATTAAAAGAATGGAATTGTCTTGCTTCTTCTATCTCCTTTTAAAACTCTCTTGCATTATATTTTCTGACCCTACCTGATACAGTTTTCCCCTTAATACTCTAGTAATTTGGTCTGATTTCACTTTTTTGTGGTTTTCTCACTTGACTCAGATACTGATACACTTCTAGGTTCAAAAGAGGAATTCTATTCATTCTGTGCTTTTTTTCATACTAATATAGCTTTTTCTTATAATATTACTTGTTTCAAAAATATCCAGTTCTCTTGGATCCCTTTTTTTTTCAAAGTTACTTTCCTAGGGGCACTTCTTAGTGTCCTGAACTTGCTAAAATGCTCAGAGTCCATTTTATTTGATTGTATCAATTCTCTCCCTGAAAACTAGGATTGCTAATCACTCTTTGGTTCAGTACACAAATTTTCATGAACAAACTTTAGGAAATACTACCAGTCAAGACCACATAAAATTATTCTGGTTTAACTGAGTCTTATACTTTTAAAAAGGTTGTTAAGAAATTGACCCCTTAATAATATTGCAAAAACTTATTTGACAGTCTGTGGTCTGCCGAATTGTTTTTTTCGTTTCCAGCAGACTTTCATGACCACATATTTTTAAATAACTTGGGCAACCTGAAACTAATATAACATTGTATGCCAACTGTAACTAAAAAATAAATTTTAAAAAATAAACTGGGCAAAGAAATAATTCATGATTTGATTCCACCAACACAAAGTTCACTATTTTGTGTTACCTGTCTCTTTAAAATACCGAGTATGAATTTTTTAATGTATAAACAATAATGATGGTTTGTCTAAAATACCTGCAAAATGCATTTATGATTTTTCAATTCTTACCACAGGGAATTAGAATAAAATTACGAAATAACACACCTCTCTGTGAAAGCATGACAAGATCAAAAGAAATTTGAGTACTTGTAGACTTGTACTTGCAGTTGCACTGCCACAAGGAAGCCAATGCCACACCTCCTACATGGCCGCTCAGGCCAGCAGGGTACATCAGAGAACTGCACCCAGGCCGGCACCAGCAGCTCAACCACCAGTGCCAGCTCCACCATCTGCTGTGGCCTCACCTGCTGCTTCCCCTGTCAGCCAGGTCTCATGGCCCAGATAGTAACCACTGCAGCGGGTGTGGCTGTGAGCTCTGCTGTCGGACACATGCTAGGTCATGCCATCACTAGGGGCTTTAGTGGAGGAAGTAATGCTGAGACCTCAAGGCCTGAAATCGGTTATCAGGAGCCTCAGGGAACTCAGCTGACATACCAGCAGCAACAGCAATTTGGCCCACCCATGCCACCATGAGATGAAACAGTTTTTGGAGTGTGCACAGAAACAGTGTGGCCTTAAGCTTTGTGAGGGTTTCAGCAAGGTGCTGAAACTGCCGATTTTGCAAATGGATTAGCCTAATCAGAAAGTTCATATTGAAGAAATGGAAAATCACCTCTCATGACCAAGTTAATTTAGTATAAAGATATAATTGATAGTGAAAGTATAAAACTACCAATTAAACCTCTTCTATCATTAATAGATTCCTTGCCTCAGAATTGCAATGGAAAAAAGTGTTCTTACTGTGTAGAAGTTCATTGAGGTGATACTGAGTTTGGGGCTGGGCAAGTGTTTGTGTGGCCTTCTTAAACCAGCTTTTGTGATGTTACTGTTTGTGAATCAGTGAGAATAAAGTGATGATTTTCTCAAAAAAAAAAAAAACAAGAAGAAATTTGGTCTTCACCAGAAGATGCTAACATGTAGAAACTGAATTTTATTTTTTTTTAATTTATTTTTATTTTAATTTTTTAAAAGATTTATTTTTATTTATTTTTAGAGAGAGGGGAAGGGGGGGAGAGAAACAGCAATGTATGGTTGCCTCTCACATGGCCCTCATGGGGACATGGTCCGCAACCCAGGCATGTGCCCTGACTGGGAATCGAACCGGGACCGCTTGGTTCCCAGCCCGTGCTCAATCCACTGAGCTACACCAGCCAGGGCTAGAAACTGAATTTTAGAAACTATCCTCCTTTGTCCTGGAATCAATTGCATTGTTATTGCAGGGAAAATATATTAGAGTTGCAAAGAATTTGCCAAACTTGCTCAGTAAAAATATCGTTTCCTCTCTCATTCTCAGACCATTTCAATAGTAGCTATTAACCAATACCTATTATCAGGAAAAACAATGCTATTGTGCAGATCACATGTTCAATTATTTAGACTGTGGGCTCTGATAAGAGATATTTTTCTGAACACATACACAAAATAAAAATTTTAAAAGGTGGTCTTGGAAAAATACAAAAGGAAAAGAATGAGACTAAGCCACCCAAACATTGCAGAAAGAGCTGAACAGAAAAGATAGCAGAAAGGCCATTCACTACTTTCTAAAGACTATATAGCATCTCCTTCCTGCTGACTACATTTTAAAAATAACTCTCTCAAAAATGTTATGAGCTGTTTTTTACATCATAAAAGTAACACATTATTCATTGTTAAAAATTCCAAAAGAAATACAAGCTTAATCTATCTCTTCACCAAACTCTCAGCTCCACCCTTCAGAGGTAACTCTTGCTAGGACTCTGTCCTGAATGTTAAAACTGTTGGCAGGAAACAAGTAAACAGACCAAAATGTTAATAAGCTGTAGTGATATTTACTGATTTAACCAGTGTGAGATGTAACACATCACACATGTATAGGTCCTATTTTCTAAACTTTAACCCGATTTTGAAATCACTCTGAACTCCATGCCTCAATTATTCCCCTTCCTGCCTTTCAGTTATACAATTCTTTCTTGTATTTTTTGGAAGGAATAGTGTTAATAACCTAGTCTAATCCCTTCATTTTAAAGATAAGAAAACTGAGATCTAAAAAACTTTAAGTCCTGGCCAGGTAGCTCAGTTGGCTGGAGCATCGTGCTGATACACCAAGGTTGTGGGTTCGATCCCTGGTCAGGGCACATACAGGAGTCAACCAATGAATGCATGGATGGATGGAACAGCGGATCAATGTTTTTCTCTTTCTCTCTCATCAATAAATAAAAATAAATCAATAAATAGAAAAGTCTAAGTGAGTTGCCCTGGGTCATGTATATATCTGATTAGTAGAAGACTATGGCTAAGAGCACTGTTCTCCTGCCTTCCAGCCCAGCACTCTTTACAGAGCTGCTAAAGTGACAAAAGTTGCCAGATTTACATGACAGTGGATGGTATAATCTACTAGACAGGCTGTACTATGACCAGTTTTTAAAATTTGGTTTTTATAAAAGTACATAGACTTAAACAGACTTCTGACATACAGCTCATAAGCATCACCCTGAAATGGAGTTTACAATGTCTACACACATATGTAAGCTTTTAAGAAAAATGGAGCCCTGGCTGGTGTGGCTCAGTGGATTGAGTTCCGGCCTGCAAACCAAAGGATTGCTGGTTCGATTCCCAGTCAGAGCACATGCCTGTGTTGCGGGGCAGGTCCCCAGCAGGGGCACATGAGAGGCAACCACACATTGATGTTTCTTTCCCCCTCTTTCTCCCTCCCTTCCCCTCTGTCTAAAATTAAGTAAATAAAATCTCAAAAAAAGAAAAATGGAGAGCTTTGCTCTGCATATCTTTAGCAATCTTCTACAAGAAATAAAACAAGAGGGACTCCCAACTTTTCAATGCCATGGCTGTATTAAAGCTTAGATACTCTCCCTAGAATCCTATTTCTACTGTGTAGTTATGTGGGTTTCCTTCTGCAGAGACAATGCAAGAGAGACTGGGGCTTCTAATTAAGCAGAAGTGTCTCCAGTCCAATCTAAATCAAAACGTTTTGGTCTAGTTCAGTTTAATCAGTCACTAAAGGTCATAACCAGCCCCCTCCTTCTTCCTTCTGCAACACTTTGTCATTGAAATAGCAGCCCCCTCAAACCACACCCTTAACGTAATGCTCTTGGTTTGCTTGTTCTCCTCCCCCAGGCCTACAGCTCTCCTGGCTTTCTATCTCCTCTTCCTTATGTTAACTGATATTCTAATGGAGTGGGAGAGATAGGCCTGGCTGAAGCACAGGACTCTTATAGGAAAATGATAGAAACTAAGTTTATATAGACATATGGAGCAGATCCCAGAGAGCTGAGAATGGCATTCATAGCCCTGGGGAGTCTTTGAAGGCTTGGGAGAGGGGAGTGATATGATGAAACCAGCATTTTTAGAAAGTAAACTGTTGGTATGGGTAAAGAATAGGAATTTCGGAGGTACTTGGAGGAGCACATATAAGGTTGTTATAGTGGTTAAAGCATAAAAGGTCAGGACCCAGACTCAAGTGATAGCAGCAGAAATTGTGTTGAAGGAACATATGTAAGAAATATTTCAAAGGGCCTTGGCTGCTGTGGCTCAGTGGATTGAGTGCTGGCCTACGAACCAAAGGGTTGCTGGTTCAATTCCCCGTCAGGGCACATGCCTGGGTTGCAGGCCAGGTTCCCAGTAAGGGATGCGAGAGAGGCAACCACACATTGTTGTTTCTCTCTCTCTCTCCTTCCCTTCCCCTCTCTCTAAAAGAAATATTTCAAAGGGATGATAGATGGGTCTTAGAAGAAGATGAAGGGCATGATGAATGCTAAATAATGCCTACCTTTCAATCCTAGGTGACTAAAAGATGGCGAATATATGGGAGAGGGGATAGGCTTTAGAGCCATAGGAGGTCTTGACATGTTAACTATGAATGAGCTGATGACAGAAGAGATAGCCAGGTGGAGATGTTCTGTAGTGATCTAGAGATGCCTGGGTGAGAAGCTGAAGATGGAGAGGTCTCAGTGTAGAAAGACTATTTGAAACATGAATGAGATAGGATACATTCAACAAGGGAAAGAATTTAGAAGACAGGGAACAATTTATCAGAGAAGGATGGAAAAACAAAATAGAGGAGGTGATAAGTTTCTGGAAGGAAGGAAGGAAGGAGTAATAGTTTCAGAAGAATTAATGCTTTCAAATGTAGTCAAGGGCAAAGAGAATAAACATTAGTAAATTGGCCCAGGTAACTATATAATAAATCCTAAAACCTTAGTAAATCATATTTTCTTTTTTCACTAGTACTATTCCTTACTTGTACACACATAAATGTTTCAAATCTTTTGTCCAAAAGCATTCAAGTCCAGAGTTTAGCTCTTGGTACTAAGTTTACTGAATTCAACCTACAGGGCAGGATATAAATAATGAAAGAGCAACTGCCATGAATGAATAATCTAATCGGGTGAATATGGTTTGAGATACAGAACTCTACTTTTTCTTTTTGTTTTGGAAGATTTTATTTCTTTTTCAGAGAGACGGGAAAGGAGAAAGAGAGGGAAAGAAGCATCAGTGTGTGGTTGCCTCTCTTTCACTCCCCACTGGGGACCAAGCCCGAAATGCAGGCTTATGCCCTGACTGGGAAGTGAACCAGCAACCCTTTGGTTCACAAGCAGACACTCAATCCACTGAGCCACACCAGCCAGGGCAGAACGCTATTTTTTTCTACAAACATGTGGCACATCAACACAAAAGTCTAACATAACTTTTTCTGGTTTATCCCCCAGTGGTTGGTTTAGCAATATCTCCATTCCTTCTCTGAAATCCACCCCTTACCAATCTAACTAAGCATGAAGGAAAAAAAGCTATCCAGCTATGGCAGGGGTATAACTTGGGGAGAATGGGAGATATGGATGAAATGAACGCTGCAGAATTACAAGAGGCACACACAGGCTGCTACATAAAACTCCACAAAGACGTCTCATTCAGGCCTTTCACTTAACCCTTCTGCTTCCTCCAAAGGTTATAGATTAAGAGAAACTCAATGGTTACTATGGAGTACATTGAATGTCTTTCCTTTCTCTGCAAGAAAAACATTTATCAAGAGATTGATTAAGTGAATATGGCAAATCAGTTTCTGTAGGGCACTGTGATAGCCAAAGACTAACTACCCTGTCACTTTTTTAAACCTACCACCACTCTTCCTATAGGGCCTATTAGCTTAAGCCACCAGTCCTTAAACTCCACCCCGAAAATATACATACTATCTCAAGGTCTATCGGCTTAGAGTCCAAATAATTCCACATCTATCCCTGAGCAGGGGCATAACTGTGGGACATCAAAGGCTAAAGTGTTTTACAAACAAATGCACCATGATATTCACCTAGAAGTAGCTAGAGAATAATAAAAATGGTAACACTGGTGCTAACAATTTTCATTCATTAAGTGCTTGCTACAATACCAAGCACTGTTATACCAAAAGCAACTATAAACAATAGCATGACAATTCTGTCTAAAAAAACATGTTTCCAGGGTATGTATCATAATTAGAAAATACAAGTGAGATGTTATTAAAAGGAATGCTGTATCATGATTGATGGGGAAAATGAAGTGGCTCATTACTTAAGATTCTGGAGTAGAGACAGACCTGGGTTACTATTCAGCTGTTACTTAAACTGTCTGGGCCACGGCTTCCTTATCTGTTAAATAAGGATAATAATAGTATCTACAATTTAGGCGTGTTGGGAAGATAAATGAAATAAAGTACTTTATTTTCACTGGCACATTGCTTTATGCATAAGCATTGCTTTATAAATGTCAGCTGGTACCATTATTAGAAAGTTATTATATTATTGTTCATTATTTCAAGGAGGTAGATACAAGTCAAATCACATCTGTAAAAGCCAAATAACACATTTGACTATAGGATGGGTCTTAGGAGGCCCCAAAACTAGGGCTGTAAAATGGTCTCACCTCCTATGCGTGCTATTCATGAACACATCTCTACTTTCACCCAGCCTTAGAATTAAACATCGGTATTATTCCTTAAATGGGAGCCATTACAGTAACGAAAAATAGCATGGTCACTTCTGTAATTCCCATGAAGAGAACTGAGCTTAGAGAAAGTAATAATCCTGGGAGACCTCCTGTGGTGTGGATCTGGACCTCTCCCATTCTTTTAAGGCAACTGATGACGTCCCATGATATAAGACAAGGGCTCTGCTAGGGAACATCAAGAAAGCCTTCAATAACAGCAGTGTACAAACTCCCCTTTGTTTTTTTAGGTTTTACATTATGCCAGGCTAGATAGTTTATCCTTTAGCTTACTTTTCTTGATAAATACTGTTCCTGGGAATTCCTGAGCCAAGTAGATATGTAAATCTAATAAGGAATATGCTATATATTTCTAATAACATTAAAGTCATGAAACATTTAATGCCACTGGTGAGCACATACTAAAACAGAATTCTGAATTACTGTAATTATATTAGGAGTTCATATATATCTTCTATTGTACTTAGCCCAGGAAAAAAATTGTAACCCAACCAGTTGGGCCACCAACTACATTAAAAAGTCTAAGCACCCAAACTGGCTTTCAATACAAGAAAGAGTGGGATGCATTCATATTTTTGCCCCAGGTCTAATAGTTATCAACCCATCAACTCTGAACTGTATGATAACCTTTTATGCACAAGTGAGCCCCGTATGGCATTGTTAATTTTAAACAGAACTTTGAGAGAAAGGATCCTCCTCCAGAAGTAACTTCATCATAGACTGACACATCCATCTAACAGAAATATAGTGCAAGCCATGTAGGTAATTTTATATTTTCAAGTAACCACAATAAAAAATAGAAAGAAACAGGTGAAATTAATAATATATTTTATTCAACCCAATATATAAAAATACTATTTAAACTTGTGATCAATATAGAAATTGTTAAAAAGGCATTTTATATATTTTTGTACTAAATCTTCAAAATCGAGTGTTTAATTTACACTTACAGCATACTTTGATTCAGACCAACTGATTTTTGAGTGCTCAATAGCCACTTGTGGCTAGGGGATGCTGTAGCAAACAGTGTAAATGCAGCCGATCTAAAATATAAATGACTGGTATATTTGAAGAGCCATGCCTACCCTCACTGCCACATCACCTTTCACCCTCTTTGATGGTGGAAGGAGGGAAGCATGTGTTTTTAACAAATCACCTTGGAAACCCAAATCCATTCCCCAGGAGAAATAATAACAAACACAATAGTTCTATGGTTAAGTAACATTAAGGGTTAAAAAAGCTTTCCTGGGGAAGAAGGTCTGGGAACCTAATCAGCATTTAGAACACTGTATCCAGAAGAGAGTGTGTTCCAAACTTCCAATATGGACACAGAGGGACTGCCTGGATCTCTCATTTAAACTCTCAGTGAAAGGGACCCGAAAGCCATGATTACCAGTTTTTCATTTAAGGACTTAAACTAGTGGGTTCCCTTCATCATCCCTGTTCCCCTCTCCCATACAGACGGTCCTTCTAATCTGCCCTTCTCTGGAAAGCACATTTCTCCCTGAGACGTGAAACAGCTGCAATGTTTAGCCATCCTGAAACAAAGAACTCCGTCTCCTGAGCAGTTCTAATTATCTTCCTGAACCAAAGACAAACTGAAAAGTACAGTATTTTCCCTTTCCTTAGTGGAGCCCTGCCCTTCTGTCATCCCCCCTCCCACCCTAACCCCAAACTCAAAGCCAAAATCTCTCAAGTGAGTGGCCAGCACTAATGCAAAACTGGACAATTTCAACTCTATCTTTTGAATCTCCCCCCACATTTCATTGTTCCCCTCTCCCCAGCTCACCACAACATATGCTTCTATGTAATAACCAAACAAGCACACAAACAGCAAGCTTTGCCCTACTTCTCTTCGAATCCATCATAGTGCTTTAACCCGAGAGAGGTGTACAAACTATAGTTGGTAGATTTCAAAGCCCTTTTGTAATCCCGTCCTAAACTCATCACAATTTTGACTAGATAAGCTGAATTTTTACTGGGTCCTGCCCATCCTCCCCCACTTCCAATCTATTGGTTAACAAAGTCCACCATTCTTCACATCTCCCCCACCTTAATCCATATCTTGTCACCTTTCTTCAATGAGTATTCTCAAGACCCTTGATGAATAGAACTATATTACTCCTCTGATCTCTTCTAGGGCCAGGTCTTTTTTGATGTCAATTTAGGCCTCTATAATGAAGCTTGGTCCAGATAGAGTGCTCAATGAACATATGGTAAATGAATGCTTACACTGCTGTGGTAGTAATCCACTGTCAGACTTATCTTCCAGAAACACCATTTTGATCATATTGCTACATGGCTGATAAAAGTCAGATAAACAGTTATCAGTAGGTGAGAAAGGGATTGCCTAAAGAAGCAAGAGACATTTTATGAGTTGATAGAAATGTCCTGTATCTTGGCCTGGAGTGGTGGTTTCATGAACGTACAAAGACATAAAGATGCATCAAGTCATTAAGATTGATGTATTTTACTATATGAGTTATACTTCAATAAACAAAAATAAGGGGACGCATAATACATTGGTCTTGTAAAAATATGATTCTACCATATTATAAACCTGAACCTAAGTAAAAATGCTAGTTGTAATAAATATTTAACATATGCAGTTGTTAATGGTGATTACCCTCTGAAGAAGAGCAGTGAAAATGGGAGGTGGGGACTGGGTAGTTTCACATTTACGAATTACTTCAAATCTTCCCCCCTCCCAATTTATTGAGTACCTAGTAAAATCTAGGCACTCCCTTGTCGCGGATTTCGTCCCACAAAATCCGTGGGGGGGGGGACCGCACCAATTGTGTGAATCAAACTCACCCAGGGACACGCTTTGAGAAAAGAGTCCAGCAGCCACGGGTCTTTCCCTCCATCTTGGAAAAGGCCTCGGGCGTAGCTCAACTGGGCTTTTTATTAGAAGCTTTAGGACACATTTACATTGGATTGATTATTCATGGACTTATGCAGAACAGGGGTTTTCAGTTGGGTCATGAGGATATATGGGAAGGGAATAGATAAGGGGTAGGTTTACTCAGTAACAGAGCATTAGGATGTAAATTCAGGTCTGGTGGCAGACAGGACCAGGGTAGTACATTAAACAGGA